>BPLR01011463.1:0-32561 GCA_021605095.1 Caerostris extrusa | reverse complement strand
ACTTATTGCTTGACGGAACAATGAAATTTTAAAAAACAATAGGATGAGCGATTCGTTTCTATATCGCGGCGCTACTTCCATTGTTTCTTTATAAAAACAAATAGGATAAATAAGTTAAGCTATGAACAACCGTTTGAGTTATGCAGAACTATTTCGAATAAATGTATTAAATTTTAAATTATTTTCAAATTTTATTAATATCTTAATGCTCTGGTAAAATTTTCAATCAATCACTTACTAATTTTCACCCTCAAGCACATTTTTTAATTTTTAAAAAGTCGAATTTTTCTTTCAATAAATTACATGTTTTCTTTTGCCTTTTTATTTATTGTCTTATTAAATATAAATCTAAATCTTAAAACACTTTAATTTAATAAAAATTACAAATTAGCTGTAGTCTGAGATTTTTAGCAATTTTTTTTCCATTTATTACTTCGAAACTTGAAATTTCATAACAGCAGTTCTTTTTTCCAATGTAAAAATTTACTATCAAGTTATATCTAGGAAATAATAAAAATTACAAAATAAGATTTGTTAAATGATATTTATTTAAAAACATATTTATGACATTTTATCTACTATTCGCCAGCATACTATAGTTCATTATCATTTTTTTCAGCAAAATTGATACAACATAATTTTTAGATTTAATTTAAACTAAAAACACCCTTATTTTATTATCAACAAAAGTAGAAACTTATAGTAAAACACTAAGACCTTTTTTAATTTATTCAATTGAAACTCGTATATCACTTTAAAGTCAAATTCTGAACATCGTTTATTTCTTTTACCACAATATAGTTAACATAATTTGTAATTCAAATTAAATAAACATATTTAATGTAAAATATTTACAAAAACAAATTCAGAGATAAAATATAAATATATTTTATAAAATACCCTAAGAATTCATTCTTTATAAGAAATTCTATTAAAAATTACACAATATTCCATTAAAAATTATTTCATTGCGAAGAATTCTATAAAAGTTTTAGTTATTAAGAATAAAGAAAATTATTAGCCTTATTAATAAATAATTTAGTCACCTTACCGAAATGTATCCACCCAGTATTGGTTTACTTATTAATAATGCATCAAACAAAAAGCATTTTACTATCTTTACATTACTGAAATGGAAAAAAATATTTTACCATCGTACTAAATAATTTTTAATAATTTACTCTACTTTTCTTTTGCGCTTAACGCAACACATCAACAAACGAATGAAATGAATGCAACGAAATCGATACTATACGAGCGACGAGTTTAACTTGCACTGTATCAATCACGCACTTATTTCAAACAAAATCATACACCTGTAAATAGTTTAAAAATTAATTAGTATATGCATTGAAATTTTGAAGATGAATCTTTAATCGAAAACATGCTGGGCACAAAACCACTGTGGACAAACAATCATTTACAGCAGGTGCAAATTATCAATAAGGAAAAAATCACGCTTGATTTTTCCATCTTCAAACTGAGAAGGAATGAAAATGTGCCAAATACTGTTACCAAACACTAAATTAGGTTTTTAATACGCAATCCTGGCGATTTTTTGTGGTTGTAAGGAATTTTTTCATATTGACATTTACTGAATTCATTTCATATATTGAACAACAGAGATTTAAATAAGGTGGAATTAAAACTACATGTTTTGTTTAAAGTGGAGAAAACTTATAATTGGATTCTTATCATTAAAAATACTTGTAAATTTGTGCATGAAAGAAGAAAGAAATTTTGGATAGGGCCTTCTTGTTGTCGCCAAACCTTGAAGACAAGGTGTTTGTTGATGTGGATGAATAAGTGGAAATAGTTTGCTTTCCTTTATTAATAATTGTTCAGGAAGCTTTGAAACTTATTACAGGTGAAATTTAAGATGGGTGAAAATATTAAAATCTTAAAATACATAAACGCAACAAAACACAAATACTTATATGGATGAACAGCGCAACCCCACTTACTTATTTTTTGTGTGAAATTAGACTTGAAAATGCCACCTAAGAAAGAAAACTATTTCAGATCAAGGGTGAGCACCCAATGATTCAGAGCCACCCTTGAATTACACTAACTTCCGTGGCTGCATATAAAATTATATATTCTATATTAGATTTATAGACCCAATAACAGACTTTTGTGGAAAAATGAAACATAAATGAATATTGTTTTTACTATTCTTAATGCAAAATATAATAATAATGATAATAAATGCAGATTAAAGAAATATATACCATAATAAAATAATAAAATATAAATGAAATTAATAAAGTGAAATATATAGCCTGTTAGGGATGTTCTTAAGACAAAAAGTGCATCATGATTTTTGTAGAAATATAAATTTAAATTCATTTTCCCTAATGAACCTACAATTGTGGTGTAAATTCCATGAATTAAAACAGGCACGACGAACCTATTATCACAAGAAATATTATTTAAAACTGAATAAGAATTTTTTCCCGCCACGATATACTTTTGACATATTGACGTACGCTACAACGTATTTAATACAAATGGTTTTTCCCTACTCTTTTGCTACTATAAGATTGCAAACATATTTTGTAAAAAAAGTGTGATTAAATTACAGCCGGAAAACAGCTCATTAAGTGGCCGTGGATATTACCCTGACTTGATGCAGATGAGAAGAAAACCGAAGATTCTGCTTAACAAGTGCACTTAAATAACATAACTGAGCTTTATTTTCGTCAATATAAATGTACTAGTATATATATTATTATTACATTACAAAAAGACGCCCTGTGCCCATCTCCACCGTCCTTTTACTCTTACTTTTTAAGCTTGTAAATTACAAGATATTTAAATAAAATACTTCACACAGACATATATCATTACAGCACGAAACACAGCATGATTGGTACTAAGCTTTATAAAAAATGTGGCATGGATAATAAATTAAAAAAGTCGAGAACACTTATATGGATATTTATTCTCAGCACCCTACGTAGTACTTGTAAACGATAACCAATCAAACACAACACACAACATTTAAAAGAAACAAAATTCAAATAATAAAAATCTTTGACTACGAAAATAAAAATATGTAATAAAATTATCATATTTTTATCAAATTAAATTAAACATATTTCAATACATTGAAAATTAGGTACAAATTCAATTCAGATTAATTTATTTCATAAGAATTCGCATTTAAAGTTTAAGTATGAAATTATTATGAATTTTAAGTTAATTGTAGGCCCCTTGATTTTGAGGCCGTAGGCTGAAGCTTCCAAATAGCTCATAGGAAAAATCCGGCACATACATAAGCAATGATAATGTATATAAACCTTTACATGAAAACCCTAAACACAGCCACATGGTAGTTCTCATTAGAAATGTTTCCTTAACAACAATTTCTACTTTGAGAAAACACCATGAATCAAAATTTTAATATAATATTTTTATAGAAACCTTAGAGCTGGACTTTTGAATTGTACGCACTCTCTTTACTCCTCGGTTTTTAAACACGAACAACTATTTGAGTGTCGTAATTGAGCTCCCAGAACGGAAATTAATTGCATTTTATGTTTTTAGCCCATGGCGCAGTTACCTGAGTGTAAGCACTAAAACTCCGAACTCCTTTTAACGCTTGGGGATTTCGTTGGTTCTTACCAGAAAAATTAGAACTCTCTTCCCGAGCTTCCGGAATCAATTCTAGCTCTGTAACTCCAAAACAAACTCTGTAGGATAAAAGAATATCAGCTACGCTTTTTAATTTTATTAATACTGAAAAAAAGTGTTTTAAATTGTTACTTATTTTTAAATCAGTGTTGAAAATGTAGTTTAATAACTATTTCTAATTGATCATTTATACTTTTGCAACTTCAATTCATTCTTACTTTTTGTATCAATAAAAAAAGTATTGTTATTTTGTTAAAAAATATTTTTTTTCTATTACAGTTATTGAAACACAATAAAGTTATCTTAAATTAAGTAGATCATGACCCAGATAAAATTATTTATCATGAAGTTATATAATTGTTGCGATGCTATATTTTTATTTTATATTTATACCATTTATAATTTGATGAAATCATGCTTATCAGCTTATCAACGGGCAATTATATCATCATTTTAATGCAAAAAACGAAAGTCTCTTTATTAACAGTCATAAAATTGTTACTTTATCTCTTTTCAAAATAAAGTTTATAACTTTTTATAATCAGATTGCAGATAAACACTTTACTTTTACTGAAATCCCAGATTCGCCACAATAACAGTAAATTTTCTTGACAAAAACCCCAAGAAGCTAGTAAACATTTTTTTTTTTTTTAACAAACACAACACCATGCCATCTTTATTTTTTCATAGAATCACAACAACGTTGCCAATTTCGCTTAACTAAACATTTCAAAATAAACGTTGCCATTCACTTAAATTTTGAATTTACACGTGTAAATATAAACATTCAAATCCCCCACAAATTATTAATTAAAAAAAAAAACTCAAAAGACTACCCGGGGACACCGTTTTGAGTCGACTGGAAGAGATTCAACGAATCGGCGCGCGCTTTGAAGGCCATTCCCGCCCAATGACTTTAACATGCAGCTGAGGATTGGAAAAAAAGTTGGTATAAGTACATTGTGTCCGAGAGAATTATTTTGAAGGCGATGAAATAAATTTGGAGAATAAAGAGTTTTTGAAAAAAATAAAATTTGGTTTTACTTTTTGGGCACAGTAGTACACACACGATACATTCTGAATGTCGGACTTAATTTAATATTTCATAATTCTCATTACATTCGAATGCTTAAATTGTTCAAGTTGAATTAGTTTTCTTGGCAAAATGAATTAAAGAAAATATTTAAAACTTTTTGATTAAAATATAGATCTATTTAATTTTAAAGAAATCTAATAATTTAACGTGAATTAACTGTGTGACAATTATTGACATTTTTTTATTTACTATAAAAACCAGCTTGTCCAAGAATATAGCCAGTACTAAAATAGTGAAAATTAGAAAACGGGCCTTTGTCTACCTTTCGAAATCATATATGGTACTTTAATATTGAATTATCATGCTATCAAATTAATCTTTTCATTGATGAAACAGCCCCATGGTGGCCAACACCGGCTGCCAGTCTAGGATACAGGAGATGTTTTCTTTACGGGCAAGTTGTAAGCCCTACGTCCAATGCTCTACAGTCATATTAGACCGAGACATAGGGCTTAAATATGGATACACTGTAACCACCACAAAAATCAATCAGTGCCGCTGGACTCGAAACTCCAAAACTTGTGGCACTCGAGCCCTAAACCAGAGCAAGTTAGTAAGTTGGCCATCAAGTTCCTCTTTCGTCACTTTAATTATATTACATGACAATGGATATACGTAACTCATATTAGAGATGGCAGATTAAACCAGAACTTAAACTTAGAACACATGGATACATTTAACGCATTGACATGGATAAAATATGCATTACATATGAACGAATACAAAGCCCCATGGTGGCCAAGGCCTTCTGCCAGATTTCGAGACTTTATTGTTCTTATGGGGGTAGGGTTTTCAGCCCTACTCCCAACAGTCATATTAAACTGGAACCTACAGCTTAAAAAGTGATTCCGAACCATTACAAACATTCATATATCAAAGCCGGGACTCGAACTGAAACCCAGTACCGAGCGCCAGAACGCCAGTCACTCGGCCATCAGGCTTTAAAAAGATTAAAACTCGATTCATTTAATTGAACTTGATTAGATTTATTGCAAACTCGAAAACGTGTTTTGTGAAAATTTTGTGCTATAAATCGATTTCATTCAGCCTGGCAAAATTCAATCACTTTATTAATTGATATGTTAATTTCTATTAATTATTCAATTTGAGTAAAAAAATAATAGCTCCAAACAATTAAACATTTATTTTTATTTTTTTTTGTTAAAAATTCAACAAATATACATTGTTCAGCCATTTTTGAAATTGATGAAAACCTGTTTATTCTAATTAAACCAATTGCCATCCCAACTGCGGTTCATATTTAATGCTAATTAGTATGTTTCTGCTGTTCCAGTTTATCCGAGAATCAAGCATTCTTATTATCTTCGCTGTCGGAGCCTTTGTAATTTAGATTATTAGTAGAGTGCATTTTCAGTAGAATGGAGATAGAGCAAATGCTAATCATAATGAGACGGATAAAACTATTTAATTTGAATTATTCTTGCAGATTTCATGAAATTTGCCAGACTCTGTTTGGTAATCGGCAGCTGAAAGCAAAGTCCATACCTGAACTGACTCGAGAATTTGTTTGCCAGGAAAGGCACGTTAGTGTGAATTAATATGAAAAATTGTTCATAGTGGAAATTTTAAATCTCCTCTCTCTTTGATTGCAAACTCATTGTGAAGCTCCATCGATTACTTTTAGTGAAGAAATCTGTGAACTCCGCGTGGCTTTTGCGGTTTCTACTTATTTGAAGCCAGGCCTTGAAATAATGCTGAGGCATTTTCCCCAGCGCTCAAAACCAAGAGGTTTCAGTCCGGAGGTCCGGTGGTGCATATGATGTTGAGGTGGAAGTGGTTCAACCTTGCTTGGCGCAGGTCCCGGTCTAACATGATCGTAGAGCGTTGCGGGGGCATTGTTACTCCGCGTCCGTAGCTTATCTTCCAGCTACACGTACCTACTAAGTAGTGCTAAGTGGAGTAACGTCTGTGCAGCGCTTGCCTTAAGGCATCCAAGACAACAGTCTAAGTGTTTGCCATTGCATTAGAACGACAACAACAACAAAAAATTAAATTCATAAAATTTTTTATTTCTAATGTCGAAGATAAATTCGAAAAAAATGTTTTATCTATTAATTTACTATTTAGCAATGAACATTAGCGAGGAGGCTCAATCTGCTGGTAGATTTGTTGTATACACTGTTTCAAAAAGACGAGGAGACTCATTTGGGATGTTCAGCATCTTTCCGCGTCTGCCGGACTACCTAGTGAGAGTTTTACGGGTTTTCCGTACGATATGCAAATGCGGAATAATTTCCCTTAAAGTCCTCCTGGAAGGCATTGCCTTCATTCTACAACGTCATAGAGCCAAGTTAAATTTCTACCTACAGGTGCTCTATCACAACAGAAGCTGCCCCCTTTTCCTTTCCTTCCATGACATCATACGGGTTTTTGAACTTGGCCTAAATGTTCTGTCTACAAAGTGGATAAAAAAAAAAAATAATATTTACCATTCCATTTCATAATTATCATTTAATTTTTAAAACATTTTTAAGAAATTATTGTAAAAATATTTTTACAATATTCTTCTAAGATTAATTACAATTTTAAAATTTTTACAAAGCTATGTAGTAATTAATATTATGTTAAAAAGCTGTGTAATAATTAACGTGAAAAATTTGTTTGTATTTTGTTTTTAGAAATTCCATTCCAACTTAAAACATAAAGCTGATATTATAAATGAATTAGAAATTTATCAATCGGCCTTCATCAATAAAATTATTAAAAAAACTCATTTGTTTAAATATATATATGCACACATCACACCCATCCACACACACACACATACATATATATATATGCTGATTTATTTGTGGCAAGAGCTAAAAGGCAATCTCTAGTTTTTTAATTTTAATTACTATTTGTACTATCTGGATAATACAAAAAAACCAATTTTCATTACATGAATTAATATATTATTTCTTAAGACAACTAAAACGAATTCTCTTTTTTATTAATTTATCGTAAACGAATAAGCACAATTAATTGCTTGTTTAAATCTCAGAGGAAGTATGCCCTATTAAACTATTTCTAATATGAGAACACTCTTACTTACAAATGTAATGAACGCATCGCATATTATTCAAGCATATTAATGGAGCAACTAATGAAAGAAAATAAATGAAGCTTAAATAAAACTACAAATGAAAATTTCCAGGTTCTAGTCCTCATTATTATATATTTTTTTCATCTTCTGTTGATATGAAACCGAGTACTATTATGCGAGGGTAATTTCACCGAGTTTCTAAATTTGTTGATCTCTCTAACTTCCACGCTTATGGATTCTCGAATTAGAAGAGAAGTTATTTGTTGCAGCCATCTGGTACCTTGGGATGTTCTTCATTGAAGTATGTAATATCATAGGAACTTAATATCAGGAAAACTGATATTAAAAATTTACTCTTGGCAAATAATGAAAGCAAGATGGTATATTTTTCGGATGTTCTGTGTTTAACAATAAGTTTTTGCAAATGAATGAGTTTTATTTCTCGGAGCTAGAGTTTCATTCAATTGCAAAGTTATGAATTAACTGTACTTCATTTAAATTTTTAGGTTAGATATTATTGCAATTTTTGAAAGAAATCATGAAAAACAATTTGTTTTAATAAAAGAGAAAAAAATCACGAAATTTGAACCTCTTTTTAAATTTTTAGGTTAGATAATATGCAATCTTTGGACTCAAAACGAAAACGTTATAATTGCAGTATCGATTCAGATTTTATTGTTATGTAGGACTCTCTATCTTGTGGAAAAATCTACCAGAAATCACGAAAACTGTATTTTAATAGAAGAGGGAAAAAAAATCCCGAAATTTCTTAAATTTAGTTTTTGTCTAATATTTAAAAAATGATAATTCTTGGATTGAAATTTAAATAAATCAAACCTTTTGTTAGAATTTATTGTAGAAAAAAGTTAAATATTAGTATTAACAGACCAAAAAATTAATGAAAAAAATGGGGAAAAAGTCAAGTATACAAATGGGGCTTAATGGCCGAATGACTAGCGCTCGGTGACATAGATTTTGGTTCATGATTCGGTTCCCAGCGGTGCCATGGAAGTCTTTAGTGGTTAGAAATCCACTTTAAACCATAGGACCCATTTTAATATAACTGTAGAGCTTTGAGTTGACAACACTACCTCATAAAAAGAAAAATATCTCCTGTCTCGAAATCTGCCAATAGGCAGACGCCTTGGCCTACCATGAAGCTGTTGCACTAATGAAGAAGTATACAACTAATATTATATAAATAAATTTGTTTTAGAATGGAAAATTTTAGTGCTTGTTCCTATTTTTTATTTTATTAAAATATGCTATCTTAAAATTTTTTTTTATCAAAAGCATATAATTAACAGTGAAGTTATTTATAACAGCTATCTGATATTTTTTGGATTCTATTCTGTGAAGCGTATCTTATTGAAAAATGATAAAAAAAGGAGAATTATCGGAAAAAAAGTGATAATGGAAAATGCATAAGTGAAATAATGAAGGCAAGGCTGTTTTTCTTTTATAATATTTTGCATTTAACAATAATTTTATGCTAATTAATACATTTTTTGTTGTCTGAGGTAAGTAGTTTCTTTTCAAGTATGAAATTATGAATTAATTGAACCTTATATAATTTTTAGAGAGGCAATAAAGCAATTTTAGAACTAAATTAATATGAAAATTAGATAATTAGCATATAGATTAAAGTTTTTCCAAGATGCTTTTTAAGTTTTTCGAAAACTATATAATATAAAATATCTTATAAAAATTAAAACTATATATTTTAATAAAAGTGAGAAAAAAAAACTGCACCAAATTTTTAAAAGCACTGTTGTTTTATTTCAATTCTGTTGTATTGTTTTTGTATGTTTAATTTTCATAAGAATAAATAAATGTTGTGGGAAGTTCAGTTTTCGTATTACTAAAATTTATTATTTTTAAAAATTCAAGAATCATTTTCCTTTAATAGGCAAATTTAAATATCGTTTTCATTTTAATATGGAAAAGGGAGCCTGTTAAAATTAGGTTACAGTCAGTAACAATTTGAATAGTCCCATACATATATTAAATCAGAGCCTAAAAGGTACCAGCAAACACATCCTTCCAACTCATAAAACTGCTCTCAGTGGCAGCTAGAAAAAGAAAACTCACTAAATAAAATTCACTAGAAATTTAACTTATATTGATGCAGAAAATTTGCATCTCAACTTGTCTCTTACAAATAAAAAAGAAAAAAACAGGTGTTTACAAATAATACAATAGTTTGTCAGCATGATCCGTTTATGTTATGACTGATAGCAGTATTACTGGAATAATTTGTTCAATTCTTCAACTACTTAGAGGCCCGATGTCCAATTGGCTAATGCTCTGGTCTTTGGTGCTTCAGGTTCGAATCTTGGCTATGGCACAGATGTTTGTTAGTGGCTCGGAATCCACGTTAAGCTGTAGGTCAAGCTTAAGGTAGCCCAAAGTGTGAAAAAAATGTGCGTAGAGCAATAACCCAAATCTTCAACAACTTACAGTCTGTTTCACCTCCCAAACCTATGCATACTAATTTCTAATACTTGTAGTAAATTTCTTTAACTGTACCACCCTCAACATTTGCCTCTGTCATCTTCAAACCACAGTTTTCAGAAATAATCCAATCCTAAAAAACAGTCTATATTCAAAGATTCTTTACCCAAGAAGACATTGGACAATCAGCAAAATTCAAAGATAACGCAACAATCAAATTGGTCAGGGCATTCTTTCCTGCCCTTTTAAGGGCGGCCTGATTGCCAATTGGTTACCGTTCTGGCCTTTGGTACTACAGGCTTCAGGCCCGAATCCTGGTGGTGACATGGATGTTTGTGAGGGGTTCGGAATCCATGTTAAGCTGTTGGTCCCGATCTAATTAGTCCAAAGTGTGAAAAAAAAAAAAAAAAACCGACGTGCGGCGTCAAATCAAACTAGTGAATTGGAGAGCCAAATGAAATATAATGACATCCACCTCATATTGTGTAAGCCAGCCTTTACAATTCAACTAGATATACAGTACAGTTACCGTCTTGATAGTGTGTGTGTCTAAAAAATGGCATTAAATTTCGAGAAAACTGGACATAAAGCAATATATTATCAAAACATTGCATTTTATAATACTCAATCCCATGCCATTAGTATTAAGGTAATAAGCTAAAATGTTCATTAAAATGACTGTAGAGCAACAAACCAAAAATCTCCTTTTAAGGTTGATATCACTCATTCTTTTTTTCATTCCTTCCAGAGTAACTGCACTCCTCTTTAAAGCTAAAGTTAAAACTGATTAAATTTTTACTAACTTAAAATCCTACGACATTAATACTTATTCTTACATTTATTTATTCAGATAAGAAGCTTTTCGTATATTAACTGGTACCTCCATTGTCATTATAGTGGAAAAGGTTTAAAATCCGCCTTCTACACCATCCGATTCCTAATTGAATCAGAGTCAAATTTAGCATCTATGTCAGCTGGGAGTTTCTCTAATTATGACAATGTTGTAGAATACGAAAAAGATATGGTTTAAAGTAATGTGTATCTGTTAAATGAAATTTAGTTTTAACTCGAAAATTTTTAACTCTGTTGAATATGAAATGTTAGGTTACTATCAATAATATTTATATAATTATTTTTAATTGCTTCTATGCTTTAATTGATTTTTATTTATGATTTTTTTAAACCTAATGAATTTTTGGCTAAAATTGGCCCTTGGGCTATAAAACAACCTGCCTATAAGAATATGCGAAGAACGTAATTTAATTTCAGTATCTGTTGTTGTTATATGATAACATCTTTCATGATCCTTTTAAATATGGTAGTTGTATCAAATGGGAATTCAGCGACAAATAACTAGCCTATAATATGTCGATAATGAAATTTTATTTGTATTTATATTATTGTCAAGTATCGTTATTTGTGTTTCAAAAAATCGCCAAAATCATTTTTATCATTACTTTTTTGTCATAAAATTTTTATGACATTGTTTTAATTCTTATTAAAACTCTGTATAACTCAATTTACTTCAAAAATTATACCACAAATATATATATATATTTTTTTTTTTTTGCAACTAGTAACTAATATTAGATTCGAGAAATTATAAAGCATATACCACCTGTGTCGAAAACTAAAAATTTTATTTCAGTGCTATTTTTCTTTTTTTGTTGAATATCAGTGCTCTTCGTGCTCCACTAATGTGTGCCACTAACAGTCCCCCGACGAGTGATGAAGGGAGAATTGACTTTTGGGAGTAAATGCCTTGTATTTTAGAAAATCGGGAAAATTCCATCAGGAAGCCTGACTATCGATGCGATCCTCTTTAACCAACGCTGTCACAATCGCCATCGAGTCTCTTCTTTTTCTGAAAACAGGGACTGCAACGGACACCATTAGAGGATTCAGACATGACCCCTCCAGCACGCTAGCCGCTCATGTTACCATTGCGTCACAAGTCTGGCGCTGTAAAACTTGAAATGAATTATTTTTTACATCGACAGAAATGGGATTGCACTCTTCGGGAAGAAAGATTATTGGCTAACCTAATCATGGTCATTTAAAATACACTGAAGTGACAAAAGTCATGGGATACCTCTTAATATCGTGTCGGCCTCCTTTCGCCCGGCGAAGTGCAGCAACTCGACGTGGCATGGACTCAACAAGTCGTTGGAAGACTTCTGCAGGAATATTGAGCCATGCTGTCTCGATAGACGTCCATAATTGTGAAAGCGTTGATGGTGCAGGATTTTGGGCACAAACAGATCTCTCGATGATGTCCCATAAATGCTCGATGGGATTCATGTCGGGCGATCTAGGTGGCCAGATCATTCGTTGGAATTGTCCAGAATGTTCTTCAAACCAATCGCGAACAGTTGTGGCCCGGTGACATGGCGCATTGTCATCCATAAAAAATCCCATCGTTGTTTGGGTACATGAAGTCCATGAATGGCTGCAAGTGATCTCAAGTAGCTGAACATAAGCATTTCCAGTCAATGTTCGGTCCAGTCGCACCAGAGGACCAAGTCCATGCCATGAAAAAACAGCCCACACCATTACGGAACCACCACCAGCTTGAACAGTGCCTTGCTGACAGTTTGGGTCCATGGCTTCGTGGGGTCTGCTCCACACCTCGAACCCTACCATCAGCTCTTACCAACTCAAATCGTGACTCATCGGACCAGGCCACGGTTTTCCATTCATCTAGGGACCAACCGATATGCTCACGTGCCCACGAGTCGCTGCAAGCGATGTCGTTCTGTCAGTAAAGGCACTCGAGTCGGTCTTCTGCCGGAATAGCCCAAGAAAGCCTAATTTCTCCGCACAGTTCTAACAGACAAGTCTCTTGTACGTCCACATTGATTTCTGCGGTTATTTGACGCAGTGTTGCTTGTCTGTTAGAATTTACGACTCTTTGCAGACGTCGCCGGCCTCGGTCGTTAAGTGCAGGCGGTCGACCACTGCGCTGTCCATGGTGGGATGTTATGCCTGAAATTTCATACTCTCGGCACACTCTGACACAGTGGATCTGGGAATGTTGAATTCCCTAACGATTTCCGAAATGGCATGACCCATGCGTCTAGCTCCAACTAACATTCCGCGTTCAAAGTCTGTTAATTCCCGTCGTGCGGTCATCATCACGTCAAAACCTCTTCACATGAATAACTTGAACAGAAATGAAAGCTCTGCGAAAGCACTGCGCATTTATACCTGTTCTACGCGATGCTACTGCCATCTGAAAATTTGCATATTGCTATCCCATGACTTTTGTCACTTCAGTGTAAATGAACACATGGAAAAAAGGAAGGTAAAAAACACTATCATCTATATAGTAAAACAAAGGGCTTCACAATTGTTTGACTATATAGATGATATCCAAATTTTCTTCACATTTAATACTTAGGTCTATTATACTTAGGTCTATCTGCCTATTGGCAGATTCTGAAACATGAGATGTTTTCTTTTTATGGGGTAAGATTGTCAGGCCCCTACGCCAACGCTCTACAGTCATGTTAGACAGAGACCTACGGCTTAAAGCGGATTCGAACCAATACAAAAATCCATGGTACTGCCGGACTCGAACCCGAAACTTGTAGCACTGAACGCTAGAAATTGGTCATTTATCTTACCTTAATTTTTAGAAGTTAAAGAAATTGAACTTTTAGTCGTTTCATCATTAAATACAATTTAACTACAAAATCAAACTTAGGCACTCGAAATAAAATGACATTATAATCATTTTCTTAATCAACTGTACTAATATAAATGGTCTTTTTATTTCTAATTTTTTGTCAGTTTTTAGGGACATTTTCTTCCTTCTTTAAAATCATATACACTTGTATAACCTTTTTTAAAACCATCTAAATGTGTATTAATTTTTGCGAACTTAGATAAAAAATTGCATTTGATTACAATAAATGCAACTATGGAATTTAGAATAACCGTTAAGTTTTAATAATTTTTTTTTTTTTTGCAAAGAATATTTTTTAAATGTTTTATTACTTTTACTATTATTTTATTATTATTTTTATTATTTAATACTTTCACAGAAATTTATGCTTTTATTATTATTACTGTTCTAATTTTAAATGCTTTTTTTCTTAAGACAAAAATTATTAATGCAACTTAAGCAACCGTTGAATGACATATATGAAATCTGGCAAACGATCTGATTTTTCTTTAAAGCGAAAATGCTATTCGGGAACGAAGGATGGTATTCGAAAGAGCAAGATGACCATTTTATTTCCATGAAGGTCAAACATTCTACTCTCCCTCGAATAGTAATCAGTAACTTTCGAAGCTTTTCGTAGAAATCGGGACCACGTTCTGAATTCTTAAATTTCTCCTCCTGTGTAACTGAACTTTTGGAAGGTCTAGGTAAAAGATACTGCCTGCCTTTAAAGAGTAGCACGCGATCACACAGGAAGCTTTAAAGCACGCAATTTCTAGTTAAAGTTGATGTTTGCATCTATATAGGTAACTAGGCAACGGTTAAAGTGAAGGGATAATCACAAAAGGCTCTTAATTTATCATTAATTTTTTTTTCTTTTCGATGCAAATTTATACAAGTGTTATAATTTTTAGTAAAGTCTAATAAATTTTTCTTTGTTTGTTAAAGGTCGACTAACTTCTTCACGTGTTTTTCGAGAATCGTATGTTATTTATACAGAATAAAAATTTGAAATTAGAAGAAATGCGAATTTTTTATGGCGGTTTTGATGAAAACGTATATATATTTTTGCTTTTCAGTTGGTTTGATATTGTTCTAGGAATTTCTTTCGCACGACAGTTTTCAAGAAGACTGTTTTTTATTATTTATAAAGTATCGTAAACAGTTTTTATATATCTCCTACCAGAATGGGGATATTCTGGTACATTTATTAAAATAGAATTTTATCGATTGTTTTAGATATCATTTTTGTAACATTTATCAAAAGACTTGGATAAAGATAAAATTGCGAGATAGTTTTTAATTAAAAGCATTAAAAAGTATCCAAAAGTTTCCATTATAAAGAAAGTTAATTACTCATTCAAAATGCATAATTTTACTTTAATTCACATTAGTTGCAAAATTAGAAAAATATTTATAGATTTTTAATTACGTTTTGTAAACTTAATTACGTTATTTTAAAGTTATTTTTTTCCTTTGAAAAATCTAAAAGGAAAAACGTAAACTGATAAAAAAAAAAAAAAAAGAGAAATATAAATAATAAATATATACAACTATTTATAATTGTTAAAATATTTCATGTGGTTCATATGGACTTATAGACGTCTGTTGCATTCCACGAAAAAAAGAACCTCTTGAACAGAGCTTTTTGCTGATACTTTCCGACATAATCATGAACTCCGACAGATAGTGGTCAAATTGTTCTGTTATTTTCTGGAACCCGTTCAATCAAAATTCATGTTTTGGGTGACTAAGAGCTTTCAATTATATTAAAGTGTGTTCTTGTTTCTGGGCCTTTAAAATGCTTTTAAACGCTTGGTGAAGAAATGCTTCATCCTCCCAAGCAATCATAAGAACCAGCAATCGTAAAATATTTTTGTCTGTCCGTGATCCTATCCTTAATAAAGTGCAACAGAGTTTCCATCATGCACTTCTATAAAAAACAACTATTCGTTCCCCTTTCAATAGCACCAAATACTTAATTCCTTTTCACACTTTTGTGATTATACTTCCGTTTAACGAACTTGCTCTCATCAATTTTCACAATGACATCAAGGGTCCACCCAGGATTGTTTTCTTAACATATCATAACATAATCTTAACATATCTTTTCTCATTTCTTAACATATCTTTGTAACATATCCATGCAAATCTCTCTTCAGAAACTCTTCCAACCAGTCACGGTGTTGAGCGCACTTTCAATCTCATCCACTATATTCCCATTGGAATGCCTATGGATCCTGTCATACGTTATGATTGCATCCGTCAGCAAAATCGCACACACTCATGTGTGAAAGAGATAACAGCGGATTTTGTCGAATGGGGCTTTCACACTTTACCGACTTTCGCTTTGCATCGACACATATACAGGGTGATTATAAATAAAGTCCCACTTTCAAAATTCTGTAAAAAAAGAAACACTCGTCACAACGAGTTCAAATTTGAACTGAAGATACTTGAAGAAAGGGAAACGGTATAGCCTCAAAAAAAGTTCCACCGACTTTTTCCTTCCAATTTGGTATGACCTTGATGGGCTTTCCACAGTTGTGTCACAACTGTTGAATGACTTGGAAGTCATTTTTCCGTCACAAAAACCGAAACAATCCAATCACATTAAACACTACAGTTGGTTTAATGTGAAAATGATGTCAAATACGTTGTAACTTCGATTCAAACTTTCAGAAAATAATGGTTTTGAATTTACTCAGCGGTTCAAATTCCATAATGCAAACAACTTTTTTTGTATAAATATATCCATTAAACTTAATAAGTGATATGATAAATGTCTGTTATTACCCTTTTCGTTTTATCAAATCTAGTCTTGGTTTTAGTTCTTTAAACTTCATTATAAATATGTGTCATTTTTAGCTAAAAAATTATTTCTGTTTATAAATGTCTGTAAAAATAATATGAGCATGGAAAAAGTAAAAAAAATTATTAAAAAATGAGTAAAATTATTAGAATTTGTTTACATATTTTTAAATTTAAAAAATAAACTTAATTGATAAAACTTCAGAAAATATTTTAATATGATTATGTTTATTGTCTTGTTTGATCTTCAATATTTTAACATGTTTTTTTTTATATAAATGGAATCTTAAACTTATTTATCGTTAACAGAGCACTTGGAAAGACGTGTTACAATCTCACACTAAGATTTAAATATTTTACCATTCAAAATATCAAGACTCATTATATTGTGACTGGCGATGAGTTGACGCAATTTAGTAGAGGATGGAATATGAGGTTCTTTGAGTCTTCTATATGGAATTTGATGAATATAAATATTTTGCTGCTCGGTAAAATGTTTCATGTTAATTCAAATACAGATCCTTCTATGGAACCTATATAAAAGCTATTAATATTTTATATAGATATTTCGATCCAGCTTTTGTGTTTTTAATATAAAATCATCAAGGTGCAAAACAAATAAAAAAAATTGCTTTTAATATTTAATCCTCTTGTGCTTCTTTTTTTTTTTTGTTGTTAGCGGAATCAAACCAATGACAGAAAGCAGTTTCAGCACTAAAAATTCATGTAATAAGTAATTAGGTTAATACTACTTGGAAAATAAGTAACTGTTGAGTGAGTGTGAATTATTATCTTCGAATTTTTGGATGAAACCAGAACATTTAATTAATTTTACATGTATGGTATATTTCTGAATATAAGCCGGTCCGTTTTCATTCAGAGCGTTTTACTCTTTCAAAAACTTTATCCAAAATTCAAAACCAGTATATAAGCTTAAATATTTTATTTTCTTTTTCATAAAGGTAGTATTCCAAACACTCAAAAGTAAATTTAGATTAAAGTAATTTTCATATTCCATTGCTATTTTTATGCACTAATTATTTTTAGGTTTTCTACTATTATTTATGATGTTACGTTTTGCTACTTTTCTATTAACCGGGCACACATCTCGCCAATGTGAGATTTTTCATTTTGGCAACAACGCAACAAACCAGCAATATAAACAATTCCGAAAAATTTAAAAACTCATATTTCAATTTTAAAGCTTTTTTTCACTTCCAAACTCATTTTTGTAAAAATGAATAACTTATTTAATTAAATTTTTACCCTCATAAAACATAAAACTGGATTTATTTACCTATATTTGGCGATTTATCGCTTGAGCCGGCCTAACGTAAATGTTTCTTAGTTTTTTGTCGTGAGATAGTTTCGTTATGAGTATGCGCATTCTGTTGTGTATATAACGGATCATCTAGTCCGTATATAACGGGTCCCTTGTAATTTATCTTTTTAAAAATTCTCAGCTTATACACAGAAATATACGGCATTTCATCATCATTTAAAATCGTACATAGTTGGCCTTTTCTAGACTGTTTCATTATGTGTGGGCACATTCTCTTGACTTTAATTATTGCTCACCAGCGAGATTACGCCAAAAATAGAATATTTTATATTTCTTTTAAATAAAATTTTTTTCAATCAAATTTAAAATTAAAAAAAAACTATAGAGAAGAAATAATTATTTTCTGATTCACTTTTAATTCAATCGAAACAAAGTAGAACTTTTTCTGAGTGTTATTCTCCATTAAAAATTTACGATCCTTTGAAAGACTTTTGGTCTTACGTGATATTTTTAGAATACTTAACAAAGAACCGTTATTGCAACTACTAAATTTACCGATACTATAAAGTTTAAACGTGTCGCGTTTTAAACACGAGGATATAGGTCAAATTAAGCTTATAAACTGGCGACTAATAAACAAAGTATTCTGAACCTATTTTACTGTCAATAGACTCATTGATTACACCCGGATATAAATAGTTAAATCAAAGAGTAACGATATCTAAGCATGCTACGATTCTGTAGTATATTTGTAGCCTTGCGTGATCAACAGCAGTAGTTTCAAAGTCTCTGTTTAATAGATGAAAATTTTATTCACCTCATGGGACTGTAAAAATCTAAACTAAAAATTGAGAACAACGAGAATAAGTTGAGAAGTTATTCGTCTAAACCTATTTTATATTTGTGGACTTCCACTCACCCCCTTTCCTGAAAGCACATAAAATTTCAAGTTTCTGAAAAATTATACTATATGGTATAAAATGGCATACGGTGTTAAATCGTGATTTGGTTCTCAGATGGCTGTTTTTATGTCCCTTTTGGGAAATCTTGAAGCTCTGCAGGAAAAATTGGGCCGGTCGTGGATTTACAACGCTTCAGATTGCGAAAATAAATCATCTTAAAAAAGGTGCTTATTCTGTTTTTGTGATATAATGGCCGCAGTGTTATCCATGGCTGGTAGAAAAAAACACCTAATATAACCTCTATATTTTTTTAACAACTACTGTCAGACTAATATAAATAGGAAAGTAAAACTTTTTCCAAATATTACAAGCTTGTTCTTTTTAATTAAATTAAAAGTTAAAATGCCGTGAGTTTTATACCAAAGATACTTTTATTACTCTTAGATTTTTTTACTTGATTTTTATATCATTCGCTGTGGATTTGATTTGGTTGATCTACGGTCATTTTGTGCACATTTTAGGCTAATTAGACCAGGACCTACTGTTTAACGTGGATTTTGAACCACTCACAAACATCCATGCCACCGCCAGGATTCGAAACATGAAGCCTGTGGTACTAAAGGACAGAACGCTAGCCAATTGGCCATCAAGTCATTCATTTTCTGTGGTGGAATTCCCTTAATTATTTTAATATTTCATACATGCATATAAAAGATAATTACTACAGTATTTGCCTTTTATGCGCCTGTATATACTAATCGTTTTGCTTTCTAAATCCAGTAGTTGCACTAACCCTACTAAAATTACTGCATTCTTCCGTTGATTTTATCACACATTTTCCATCTAATGGTTAGTTTTTTGCCTTTTCTGTAATTGTCGACTGAAATTTCTTTTCATGTGCTCGGTAGGTTTCTTCATTTCCCACAAACTGCTGATCAAAACACTTTTAATGATTTTTTTTTTTGACTGCCAATCTTTCATTTTGACAGATGTCTAATACCTTTGTCATCTTCGGACATATTTCTCACTTATCCGTTGCTTTCACAAGTAATTCTTCAGACTCCTATGTTAAAAATTCTTGCTCTGTTAATAAATTGAAGTAAAAGTACATTTGTCTGCTGATTCCATTTGGTCTACGAATACAACTTGCCGTAGCCTCCAGGCCTTCTCTTTATGTATACATATATATGCCTTTTTTATGAACTTGCAGTATATTGATATGATGACGTGTGTACCGATTTTCACTACAAAATTTTTTGTGTGTTACTTACATTAATATTTACGTTTTTAAAAATTTCTTCATTAATTTTTCAGTATCAGTTTTAAGATTCCTTTTTTTTTTATTATGCTCCTCAGCAATTTTTAATTAATTTACGTAGAATGTAATGTTTTAGGAAAGAATTAGAAGCAAAACATTTTCTATCGATCACTTAGAATATCGCCAAGAAATTAATTAGCTGAAGCTGAATGGTTGAAGAAATTATTGCTCAATTATTTATGTTATCTGTCAAAAGAAGAAAGTTATAAATTTTATTTTTCTATGATATTTAAAAAAGCATAGCATTTATAGTCAATTATTATTGTTATTAAATACAATGTAGAAATAATATCATCATTGGTGTGAAAAATACACAAACATAACCACTTAAGTCGTAAAATAATTTAATGTACCTAAATAATCTTTGTTATAATTTTGATTGAAGAATATTTTTGATTTAACAGAGGTGTATCAAAAGTATTTTCTTGTATATTGTGCCTTTCTATATCACCAAATATATTTATGATCCAATCTTTTCCTTGGTAGACTGCAAATGCTTTCGTTTTGTTCAGAAAATGGATTGTGACAACTTTTTTCATCGAAGGCTTTTACCTGAATGAAGAATGCAAAGATATTTATTGACTTTCGGCTGATATATTCGATTCTTGTTTCATCGTCAGAGCACTTAGGGTGGAAATAAACAAAAGTTTATGTCCACTGATCTGCTATGTTTCTTTGTACGTTATTGTTTATGTGCCTCATTTGGAGGGAAGGTATTTTCCGTCTGGAACTTTATGTATCTGAAGTTTATTACTCTAGACAACATAATTGTAGTATTGAAAAGTAAACACAAGTAACCCTCGCATAATATAAAGTCAGCTCCTATTAATTGATGTTATAAAATTCGTATTATGCAGAACAATGAAATAGTACAAAAAAGGGTTATGTTTTTAAAAATTTAACTTTTAAAAAATAATTCTGCTGTGTTTAATTGTTTTTTTAAAAATGTTTTTATAATGATATATAAATGTTTCCAGCAGGCCTTATCAAACAGCCAGGTTATAACTTTCAAACAGTAATAGAACAAAATGATTTTATATTAGCAATGTAAACAGTGTTTTTTTTTCTTTAATGATCATTAAATATTTTAAGACGATACAGGGTTTATATATTTTTGTTTTGGTGAAGATGAGATATTTTTATAGGGTTATTCTTTACTTGTGTTGTCCTACACATCTTTCAGGATTATGAAAATTCCCAACAAAAAAATAACAATGAATTTTTATTAAAAAAGTTCAATAGTAATATTCACTCAAAAATCTTTAGTCAATTTTAATACACTATGTCCAAATTTATCTTTACATACCCAAAAATAATGATCTTCAATGAAATATCAAATAAATGTGATTCCTGTTTTCGGGGAAATGTGTGAAAACAAGCCTAATTAATATTATCCAATCAAAAGTAATCAAACGGTTTCTGATATGCAAATCTAGGCACGTCACCCCACTTTGAATCAAATGCTTTCCTCAAAGTGAATAGGTGAGCGAATTTCTGCAACATAAGAGTTTGATTTCAGTGTGTAAAGACTTAAATAGACTTGTTATCGCGTCGAAATATCATTTGGAAGAATCCAGTGAAGTGATGGCGACTCATAGGCCGTTTAGAAGAAAGGCAACCAATTAGAAACAGCCAGATATCTGAATATTTCATGACAGACAGTTTCTACGTTAAGAAAACAATTTCAAAACCATGGAACTGTTTTAAGAAGGTCTGGACCAGGTCATAAATGAATGGCAACTGCTTCTGAAGATTGATATCTGGCAATAACTTCCAGCATAACAGGAAGTTTGTTGCTGACCAGTTAAGTTTAGAACTTGAAGCTGCCACTGGATTTGCTGTATCAAGGTAAACCGTGTATAGAAAACTTAATGCCAGAAAGTCTATTATTTATGCCAGAAAGCTAAGGGTATGTGTTTCACTGTCTTCACAACAAAAGAGAGGCCACTTTAATTGGTGCAAAAACTACAAGAACTGGGTAAACACCCATTGATCTCCATGTTTTCTGAGTCGAAGTTTTGTTTACAGGTGATTCTAAATGTATTTACATCAGGAGGGTGTCAGTAACACGAAATTATTCCTCGAACATTATGGAACGTGACCGTTTCGGTAATGGAGGTGTGATGGTATGGGAGGAATAATGATCGCTGGACTCCGCTAACATCGGATCTATGATCGCCTAGAGATATACGGAGGATGTCTTAGAGCCTTATGTAAAAGTCTTTTCAGAAGTGCATATGGATCTGAATTTTTATTCATGGACGATAATGCTCGTCCACATCGAGCAAAAACCTCATTGACGAATTCCTTGAAAGCGAAGACCTTCAGCGAATACCATGGCTAGCAAAGTCTTCTGATCTCAGCTAGATAGAAGACTTATGGGACTACCTTGGAAGAACAATTGGATGTGGACATCCCTTCCTACCCGGATGTAAATGCTCGAAGATTGTGTTACTGGAAGATAGGAGCTTAATTCCCCGAACTGTGGTTAACAACATTATTGCCAGCTTGAAAACACGTTGTGATATGTAAGTGCAAGTCAGGGAAGATCCCATTCCATATCAAATTCGTGCAGTTTCATTTTTTTTCTGAGTTATTATTTTTTCTGAACTCTCTTCGTCACATTTTATTATTATTTGTATTGTTTCATGCAACAATTATATATAATATACAGTGCTCTTAAATTTTTCATTTGTATTTATGTGTCATAATGTTATTTATCATTCCAGAGAAATTCATAAAATTATAGTTCCCAGTTTCGAAGAAATCCGTGAATTTCTGCAAGCAAAGCTAATTTTGGACGTGAATGTGCATAGTAAAAAGAAAAATTGTCAAAATATTTTTATTTTAGGTTTTTTTAATGCTCATTTTTAACTACGGAAATAAATTTTAAATTCTAACCATCATCAAACTATGTTCACAGTCTTAATAGACACGCTGCACACACACACACACACATAAAAAGATTAAATAAGGTTGTAGCTGATAGCAGATGAATATTTCTTTACTGCCCAAAATTTGTTGTAGAACTGCTATGTTCTAGGGAGACATTTAATAAATTGAATACCAAACGTATTACTATCCATTTTTTCGTTCTTTTCACTTGTTTACTTATGTCATTATTTAAGAATAATTAATTCGATTTATCATACATTGCCATTGAATAAGTTTCTTAAGCAAATAGAATTTAAGGAACATGTATTAAAAATAAGAAATATCGCATTGAAAATTCTATTGAGAAATATTCTTGATTTAGAATAGAAAATGTAACAAAATTTTTCACAATTGTGTTAATGTGCTTATTAAACGCTGTGGACATACATCGATTAACCGAAACACTAAAGCAATCTATTTAATTGATGTAGATCATGCTTGGAACATAAAGAGCCGTTTGAATGTCATTCAGGCCTTCAATTGACTACCATTAACAAAATCCCATAATCACGTCAGAAATGGGCAATTCTTATAAATGCATTAGTTGTAATATATATAATCCTCTCTATGCATCTCTGTATATATATACATATAACAAGTTTTCCGTTTCTATGAAAGAAAACCAGATTCTTTGGTGAAAGTGACCATCTTCCTCTACCAAATAGTTCAATTGACGTGGTGGTTCAAATCCCTTTAAATCGTATGTCCCGGTCTAATATGACGTTAGAGCATTAGGCATACGGCTGGCAACTCTAAACCATAAAAAGAACACATCTCTGTCTCGAAATCTGCCAATAGGCAAACGGCTTAACAAATATGTATATATATATATATATATATATATATATATATATATATATATATATATATATATATATGTTCTCTGTTACATTTTTCCGTTTCTATAAAGCAAAAACGAGATTCTTTGGTCTAAGTGACCATCTTCTACTACCAAGTAAAATTGATATGGCAATATGTCTACAGAATAGTAAGTCTACAGCTTGTCTACAACATGGTGTATATAGCGACGAATCTTACGCGCACAAATTGGATGCTCCGTATTATCATGGACTTAATTGTACGACGTGCCATTAAATTTACCAGTTTAGGAAGCACTGTTAACGTGTCTGTTCGCGCAAATAAGATAACACAACCACATCCCCAATTATGTCTCGATTGTTCCATGGTCTGCCGATTCTGATATTTCGTCTTCTGATATTTCATCTGTTCGTAAACATCTTCATGTATGGTAATTACAGCATATCATGAATAATTTACGAAATATTTACACTCAACCGTCTGATTTTCCTAATTTGTTCATTTTCAAAGTCTGACAATTTCTTATTTTTATTGTGTTACAAGGATATTATTGATTCACAAAATTCTGTTCCAAATCCTGGTCTATTATTTCCAGACTGGCCTTTCCGTTTATTATGGGCAATTACATCTGCTTAAAGCATAGGTGGTTTAATTTATATAACTGATGTGTTTTGTGATATTTCAATTTTGTGATATTTCTTGTAAAATATTTGCTCAAGAAAAATTTATTTTTAAACTTTGTATTTTTGTATGAAAATTGTTTTTCTTTATTTTTTTTTAATGCTGAGCTTAAGAAATTCTTCAAATTGTTGATGATCACTGAGTTTAAAATGTAAATACTTTTAATATATCTTTAAATAGGTCAATTTAAAGATATATCAAATAGTACATGCATTTAATATATCTTTAATTATGTATTTAATCACATGCATTATTTTATTAATTTTATTCACATAAATATTTGAAACGAAGTAGCAAATTAAATTGCTGTTGTTAAACTTTTTTCCTAACTTAAAAATTGGATAAGATGAATAGTAAAAAAAGATATTTATTTCACTAAAATAATGAAAATTTACCTAATGTAAATGTGTTTTTCAAAACTTTTGCCAATTGTTAAGTTGTTTTACCATTACATATTTAAAAACATCACTTACTCAGTAAGTCTAATTTACTCCAAGTCTAAATTTATTATGCTGCACTTTTAAACAATATATATATTTATGATTTACAAAAAGAAACACATTCGAATCCTGGTGGTGGCATGGATATTTGTTGTGTGGTTCTGAATCCATGTTAAATTGTAGGTCCCGATTTAATTAACGTAAAGTGTGCACAAAGTGACCGTAGAGAGACAAACCAAATCAAACCTTTACAGACAGAAAAATAATTTCAAAAACCAATATTATTTTATTAAAAAACGTATCTATTGTGTTTGTTAAATTGATTTGTTAATCTCAGGGTAAAATAAGTTAAATTGAATAACAAAACCTATAATCCAGAGGAGAAAATATAAAGTTTACATTTCGCGATTTTTAAAATTAATAGTTTTACTGAAAATGAATTTAAGTTAAATTTTATAAAATAAAAATATTTTAAACTTTAATAGATATCATATTATCATGAAGAATTATGGAAGAAATATGGCAAAATTATAGTTTATCGTAATGTATATGGAAAAATAACAACAAATTAGTAATTTTAAATTTAAATAATTATGATAATAAAAAAACTAACAGTAGTAGTTGCTTTGGTAATCATTTTTTAAAACAGCAATAAGTTGGCCTATAACATGCTTAAAAAAAATTTATAGAAGAATTTTATATCTTCACGAAAGACCAAAAACAGATCGTGAAATAGGAAAAAAGCAGTCTTCATATAAGGGTAGTTTTTTTTTTAAAGAATAAAAAAAATAAGAGAAAAAAGAAAGATTGCCATTTTTATGATAGAAGACAATATCAATGCAATGTAATCTTTCCGTTGAAGAAAAAGTTTTTGCTGTGATACGGGTTTCTGTATTGATTTCTTCACTACTTTGGACCGCATGGTATAAGCATTTTTTGGGACAACGCAGAAATAGATAAAACAGCTAGTAAAAAGTTTCGATTTTTGTGTTACTAAAGAAAAAAAGAGCATTTAAAATTTAATGTGGAGTAGTTTGGTTTTATAAATTCTTTAGATTGCTTATTTTTGTGGTTTAAAAGTTCTAGAATATTTTATGTCTTTTCCTATGAAAACAAAATTAGCATCTTTAAGTAGTTTTTTATTTATTCTATGTTTATATATTTTTAATTTTACTAGTGAATGCAAATTATTTTGTTCGTTAAATGATTAATAATAAATGATTTGGTTTGGCTTAAAATTTTTTAACATGTTTTGAACCTTCAAGATCATCCATTTATAAATTTTAAAAAAATTACGTCATATAAAGAACAGTAAATTGACATGTACCTGTTTATACATAATTGTTCTGTTTAAAGTAAATAAATACTGTAACCGTGCTCCCTCCTACACATTGGCAAGAGAGCCTCCCAGGAGAATGGCCAATCGGCTTCAAGACTCTCACCCGAAAGGAAGTGCAGCACAACCTGCTCTTTCCACTTCAGTTTATAGTATCTCATCCTTAGAGAAAAATATATTTAGTGCATCCCTGCGTATTAGGTGGCTTTCAGACTCTCACTTGGAGAGGAAGTAAATTT
The DNA here is from genome assembly GCA_021605095.1 of Caerostris extrusa. NCBI lineage: Eukaryota > Metazoa > Arthropoda > Arachnida > Araneae > Araneidae > Caerostris > Caerostris extrusa. The sequence continues at coordinate 5,900 of BPLR01011463.1, read as the reverse complement.
CGTGCCCCTGCGTGTAGCCGAATATCGGGTTTTCGGTTGAGAAGTGGAGTCCTTCCACGCATCTATAACTATCTGTCTTTAAATGTGTTAAATAATGTAGGTCTCGAATTGTATGTGCATGATGTTTTGTGCGTGTGCCAATAAAGCTGTAAGTTCTCCAACCTGTGCCTCAATATGTCAACTCAGCTACGCCTAGTCACAATCTGGTTGCCCAACCTGCACACTGCAATACGTAATAATTATATTTCTGCAGAAATTTTATTGCAAATTTTTCAGTAGAAATTGCAACGTTGTTTGTCGTTGAATTTATTTTTGATTTGGACGTTGTTGAATTTATTGTTTGAAATTATTTAAAACATTTCTAATTTGTATAGATTTATAAGTTATGTTTTGATATGTCCAGATTTTAAATTAATTGCATGGTAAAGAATTTCGATTAATATTGCACATATATAATTGGAATTTAAAATTAATCAAAGTTTTGTGAAGGGTAATCTTACTTTCATTAATTTTATTTTTTGTTGACAGTATATGGATATTGAAAAAATCGTTTTAGAATGAAAGTGGATATTTGCTTCTGAATGTTATACATTTACGTTAATGTTCCTTTTCTATGTAAAAGCAAGATTGCATAAACTAAAAATAAATTAATCACTCTTTGAAACATGACGCATGTAAAAGTAAGTGATGCAATTTTACAAAGTTAGATAGATTAGACCGAGAGTTTTATTGCTTTAAAATATCCATAAGACTTTTTTTTTCTTTTAGATTCTATTAAGACAATATGAGAAAGAAAAAAAACAGAGAAAAAAATCATCGATCATATTTTTAGGTAATAATAGAATAAATATTATCTTACATTTCTATGAAAATCTTTTCCAAAATTAATGTGGTATTTATTGATATTATAATTAAAATTTTTCTGAATAACTCATTAATTATAAGTAACATTTATATTAGAGAAAAAGATGATCCACATAACTCTCTTTTGCATTTTCTCTTCATTCCGCTGGACCTTTTCGGTATTTAATTAACGAAATTTCCTATTATGCTGACAACTGTATGGATTGATATGTCCCCGCTATTCTACTTTTTTTTGTTTAAAGTAGAATTAATAGAAATAATTTAGAGAATTAATAAGTACTTTAAAGTAGAATAGTCTAATTTTTTAAAGTAGTAATATATATTGAAGGACTTTATTGACATCGGGATTTCCCATTTTGGAATTGTATGAAGAGAAAAATGCTACCAAACTGATTGAATTAACGTGAGATATTCATTATTAATCAATATTTACTCTAATTGTTTTCGATTACTCTTCAAAGCACGCTCTGACCTGAAAAGGGGTAATTTTACTAAATATATTTTTGAATGTTATTTAAATAGCTAAATTTTTAATTGATATAAAATGCATTAATTTAAGTATCTTTGCTTTTTTATCGTATTACTTGCATATATATTAGATCTTAGAGCGGATTATAATATCATGTAACCTTCCGAACTAAAGTATTTCGGTTCGAGACCCAAAAGTGATGCTGAACCAAAAGTTTCCGTGTCTATATCGATAATGTGCACGATAAATTAGTAGGCCACAAGGTCGTTAAATTAGACTGCACAAGATAGGGAGGAGAGTGCATATTCTCCAGATCCCAACCATCCTTGAGGGTATTCGTTCCTCACGCGGTTTGCAATTGCAAATTACCTCAGATAAAATGCCTTATTGGTAAATAACTCCTTACATGGGATGTTGTATCAATTTGCCAATAGTAAAGGACCTATCATGTCTTCCTCAGAAACAAACAGAAGCCAAGGGAGTCTAAGGTTGATAGATCCTCCTTTCAAGGACGGGTTGACCTTTACGTTAGACTTCGGGCTTTGTACATTGTTTTTCGCCCGTTAGACTTTGGAACCGATAATGGAGCAGGAGGAAGAAGAGGAAAGGAGTTTGCAAGTGAGTGAGTGAGTTCCCTGGGAGTACGGAGGGTACAGAGACCCTTAACGAACTGGCTTTTAAAGATGATTTTGTAAATATTTGTTTTACATAATTGTGTTTTGTGTGTTTATGTGTTGCAGTTGTGCAGTGCTGTCTCAGCAAAATTTTAATAAATATGGCATTTTATTCTGAGAAATAATTCTGGTTGCATTCATGAGCAACACTGAATCAAGACCACAGGCATATCCGGCCCTCCCTTTTACACATTCTAATTACATCATCATTTTCTAATGCAGATGGCAATACAGAGACATTTATATTTATGCCATAAGCAAGGGCTGCGCCGCTGTTACTCATTCAGTACCACTCAGGGGCCACGTGTAGCTGGAAGATATGCTACGGACGCGGTAGTAACCCACTACAACGCTCTACGATCCTATTAGATTGGGACCTACGATTTAAAAGTGGATTCCAAACCACTACAAATATCCATAGTATTAGCCGGGATACGAACCCGAAATCTGTGGTACCAGCGCTGAAAACTTATTTTGTTTGTTCTAACGCAGCTGGCAAATACTTAGACAGTTGTCTGGATGCCCTTAAGCCAAGCGCTGCATCGACGTTACTGACTTAGCACTACCCAAGAGGTGCTTGTAGCTCGAAAATGAGCTACGGACACGAATAACATCAAAAAGATAGTATTCTACATAGTATTAAGTGACTTTAAATGAAGTCTAAAAGCACCGAAATTACTATTTAATAATATGCTTCCTTTTCTTTAAAGATAAACTGAGGTTATAGTTAACAATTTCACAAACTAACTAAATTTATGAAACAATATAAATCACATTAAAGCATAAATGCTATTTTTATGTAACATAACACATTAACATATAGACCGTCTCTTTTTTGCGTGATGTTTTTTACAACTGAAATGTTTGTAAACAAAGGATGGAAGTATTTAAAAAGTCAATTATATTAATAGAGAAAAAGCAACCATTCATGGCTCAGTGTAACTAACGCATGCACGTTAGCGTTACTATCGATTCTCCGCTAATAGTTGAAGCAATATAATTCTGTTGTTGTTCTAATGCAGCGGCAGTTAATCTTTTATGTCCTAAGCAGGTTGCACCGCTGTTACTCTTTATGTCATAATCAAGGGTTGGGTACAAAGTGCCGCAGCGCCAAGTGTCCTGCTTACCAAGAATTACCCAGGAGGCATGTGTAGCTTGAAGTCATACTATGGATGCGAGCAACACTACCCCACAACGATGTAATGATCCTATTAGGTTGAGACATACGGTTTAAAGTAGATTCCAAACTACCATGAACATCCATGGCAATCGCCGGGACTCGAATTTGAAAACATGTGGTCGAGCACTGTGCCGCTCGGCCATCAGAGACTTCCCTAATTATGAAAAATTATTTTAAACTTTGAAAAAATGAATTTAACTTATGAGAGTGATGAATTTGAATTACTAAGAAGCATTTATTAAGTTGCCTCCGTTTAAACTTCAGTTATCTTCGATACTTTGAGTGGGAACAAAAAATGGGCTGGATCTAAATGAAGAGATTTATCGCCAGATGTCCCCTTTAAAATATGCATGCATCTCATTCTCGTTTCGTTCGTAGAAGGTTAGCGTCTGTGACAAGATTACTTCTCGAAAGCGTCCCTTCATTCGGAAGGAATCACGGTCGCAAGACTGAACAGGAGACTCTTTTCCAGTTTCAGTAACGATTGTCCTGGACGCCGGGCCGATATTTATTTGAACGAAACCGAAGAAGAGGGGAGAATGGTAGATGCTTTAACTCGGCTGCCGCTCTTTGATTCTCCCCCAAAGTGGAAAAAGTGGAAGGAATAAAGCTGTCAAATTTCCTTTATCGTATTGGACGGCAGAGTGTGAATGCACTTATTTAAAGAGCACTTGCAGCAACAAAATACAAAAAAATGTTTTTGGGTCTTAGAAGCTAAGGAATAAACTTCAAAAAGATAATATTCTCCATATAGAATTAAGTGACTTTAAATAAAGTTAAACTGAAATTCTATTTAATAATATGCTTTCTTTTCTTTCTTCTCTTCTGAAGTTATACTTAAAAAGTAATGAAAACTAACTAAATTTATAAAAACAAAATAAATCACATTAAATCATAAACGTTATTTTTATGTAACATAAATAGCATATCGACCGTTTCTTTTATCTTGTACTAATTTGATATTCCGGGAAATGCTTGTATACAAATGACGGAAGAATTTTAAAAGTCAATTATATTGAAAAGAGAAAAGCACAACCATTCATGGCCCAATGTAACAAACGCATGCACGTTAGCGTTAGTATTGATTCACCGCTAATAGTGTGTGCAATATAATTCTGCTGTTGTTGTTCTAATGCAGCTAGCACAAGGTAGGCTGCACCACTGTTGCTCATTTAGCACTACTGAAAAGGAGTTGCGTTTGGCTAGAAGATATGCTATGGACGCAGTAACATTACCCTCCCCACATCGCTCACTGATCATTTTAGGCTAAGACCTACGGTTTAAAAAGTTTAGATTCCGAACCACTACAAGCATCCATAGCACCGCCGAGACTCGAGCTTGATGCGCCAGTATAACCGAGCGCTAGCCTTTCGGCCATCAGGCCCCCATAATCGAATATGAAAATTATTTCAAAACTTTTTTTTTGTTCTAATGCAGTTGGCAAACACTTAGAGAGTTGTATTGGATGCCTTAAGGTAAACAATTGTGACCGGACTTTTACTCCCTTCACTGTTCAGAATACATTTAGCAGCTTGAAGATGAGCTACGGAAGCGGAGTAATAATATCCCCGCAATGCTCATGTTAGCAATGGACCTATGGCGAAGAGATTCCGAATCACTACAAATATTCATGGCACAGACGGGACTCGAAATCGAAACTAGTGGTATGAGGCAATTGCATGCTAGCCACTGCCATTCAGGCCCATTTCAAACTTCATTAAAACTGAATTTTTAATCATGAAAGTGATGAATTTGAATTGTTGCAGCTGCTTATTAAGCGCTCTATTTACATTTCAGTTATCTCGATACTTTGAGTGTGAGAACAAAATGGGCCTGGATCGAAACCAAGAAGATTTAATCTGCAGATGTCCCCTTAAAATATGCATCGCATTCTCATTCTCGTTTCGCTCCTTTATTGCGGAAGTTAGCGTCTGGTGACTGAGATTATTTTCTAAACATTTGAAGGAGTCCATTGCAGATTTGAACTGGAGACTCTTCCAGCCGAAAATTGATTCTCCTGGACGCCGGCCGATATTTATCGGTACGAAACCGTAGAAGGGGGGGGAACGGTGTAGCTCTTCCCTGGGCTGCCGCTCGACTCTCCCCCGCGAAATAAAAGTGCGAGAATAAGCTGCTGAATTTTTATCGTATTGACGGCGGAGTTGCAAATGCACTTATTTAAAGAGCCTTTTCAGCAACAGAATCACAAAGGATTTTTTTGCGGGTCTTATGAAGCTATGTATTAAAAACTTCAAAAAGCCAATATTCAACATAGAATTAAATACTTGAATGAAGTCTAAACCACTGAAATTACTTATTTAATATCATACTTTCTTTTTCTTTAAAGATAAACTAAGTTATAGTTAACAGTTGGGGTTTGAATGGCCGAGTAGCTAGCGCTCTGGCGCTCGGTACCACAGGTTTCGGGTTCGAGCCCTGGTGGTGCCATGGATGTTTGTAGAGGTTCAGAATCCACTTTTTAACTCGTGAGTCCCGGTCTATCACTTAACTGTAGAAGCGTTGGCGTTTGGCTGACAATTCTACCCCGTCCTGTCATCTCGAAAATTTGGGCTGTCGCGCCAATGGTAAATGACAATAGTTAACAAACTAACGAAATTTATGAAATAAAATTAATACAGGGTGATTATTATTAAAGTTCTACCTGGTAATTGCTGTAAAAAAAGCAAAGCACTATCACAGTGAATTCAAATTT
>BPLR01011462.1:0-30391 GCA_021605095.1 Caerostris extrusa | reverse complement strand
AAATATTTATGTGAAAAAAATTAGTCGATTAATAATGAATACAAAAATTATCTAATGTAAACATATGACCAATAATGTTTACTTAAACAACCTAGATGAAATATTTATGTGAAAAAAATTAGTCGATTAATAATGAATACAAAAATTATCTAATGTTAAACATATGACCAATAATGTTAACTTAAACAAAGAAGATGAAATATTTATGTGAAAAATTAGTCGATTAATAATGAATACAAAAATTATCTAATGTAAACATATGACCAATAATGTTAACTTAAAAAGATGAAATATTTATGTCGATTAATAATGAATACAAAAATTATCTAATGTTAAACATATGACCAATAATGTTAACTTAAACAAAGAAGATGAAATATTTATGTGAAAAAAAGTCGATTAATAATGAATACAAAAATTATCTAATGTTAAACATATGACCAATAATGTTAACTTAAGCAACCTAGATGAAATATTTATGTGAAAAAAATTAGTCGATTAATAATGAATACAAAAATTATCTAATGTTAAACATATGACCGATAATGTTAACTTAAACAAAGAAGATGAAATATTTATGTGAAAAAATTAGTCGATTAATAATGAATACAAAAATTATCTAATGTTAAACATATGACCAATAATGTTAACTTAAGCAAAGAGATGAAATATTTATGTGAAAAAATTAGTCGATTAATAATGAATACAAAAATTATCTAATGTTAAACATATGACCAATAATGTTAACTTAAACAAAGAAGATGAAATATTTATGTGAAAAAATTAGTCGATTAATAATGAATACAAAAATTATCTAATGTTAAACATATGACCAATAATGTTAACTTAAACAAAGAAGATGAAATATTTATGTGAAAAAATTAGTCGATTAATAATGAATACAAAAATTATCTAATGTTAAACATATGACCAATAATGTTAACTTAAACAAAGAAGATGAAATATTTATGTGAAAAAATTAGTCGATTAATAATGAATACAAAAATTATCTAATGTTAAACATATGACCAATAATGTTAAAAAAATTAAACAAAATACAAAATTAAGATGAAATATTTATGTGAAAAAAATTAGTCGATTAATAATGAATACAAAAATTATCTAATGTTAAACATATGACCAATAATGTTAACTTAAAAAAGATGAAATATTTATGTGAAAAAATTAGTCGATTAATAATGAATACAAAAATTATCTAATGTTAAACATATGACCAATAATGTTAACTTAAACAAAGAAGATGAAATATTTATGTGAAAAAATTAGTCGATTAATAATGAATACAAAAATTATCTAATGTTAAACATATGACCAATAATGTTAACTTAAGCAACCTAGATGAAATATTTATGTGAAAAAAATTAGTCGATTAATAATGAATACAAAAATTATCTAATGTTAAACATATGACCAATAATGTTAACTTAAACAAAGAAGATGATGAAATATTTATGTGAAAAATTAGTCGATTAATAATGAATACAAAAATTATCTAATGTTAAACATATGACCAATAATGTTAACTTAAACAAAGAAGATGAAATATTTATGTGAAAAAAATTAGTCGATTAATAATGAATACAAAAATTATCTAATGTTAAACATATGACCAATAATGTTAACTTAAACAAAGAAGATGAAATATTTATGTGAAAAAATTAGTCGATTAATAATGAATACAAAAATTATCTAATGTTAAACATATGACCAATAATGTTAACTTAAAGCAACCTAGATGAAATATTTATGTGAAAAAAATTAGTCGATTAATAATGAATACAAAAATTATCTAATGTTAAACATATGACCAATAATGTTAACTTAAACAAAGAAGATGAAATATTTATGTGAAAAAAAAGTCGATTAGTCGATTAATAATGAATACAAAAATTATCTAATGTTAAACATATGACCAATAATGTTAACTTAAGCAAAGAAGATGAAATATTTATGTGAAAAAATTAGTCGATTAATAATGAATACAAAAATTATCTAATGTTAAACATATGACCAATAATGTTAACTTAAAAAAAATTAGTCAAAGAAGATGAAATATTTATGTGAAAAAAATTAGTCGATTAATAATGAATACAAAAATTATCTAATGTTAAACATATGACCAATAATGTTACCTTAATAGATGAAATATTTATGTGAAAAAATTAGTCGATTAATAATGAATACAAAAATTATCTAATGTTAAACATATGACCAATAATGTTAACTTAAACAAAGAAGATGAAATATTTATGTGAAAAAAAATTAGTCGAAAAAAATTATCTAATGCTAAACATATGACGATTAAATAATGAAAAAATATTAATAATGAATACAAAAATTATCTAATGTTAAACATATGACCAATAATGTTAACTTAAACAAAGAAGATGAAATATTTATGTGAAAAAATTAGTCGATTAATAATGAATACAAAAATTATCTAATGTTAAACATATGACCAATAATGTTAAACATTAAATAATGTTAACTTAAGAACCTAGATGAAATATTTATGTGAAAAAAATTAGTCGATTAATAATGAATACAAAAATTATCTAATGTTAAACATATGACCAATAATGTTAACTTAAACAAAGAAGATGAAATATTTATGTGAAAAAATTAGTCGATTAATAATGAATACAAAAATTATCTAATGTTAAACATATGACCAATAATGTTAACTTAAACAAAGAAGATGAAATATTTATGTGAAAAAATTAGTCGATTAATAATGAATACAAAAATTATCTAATGTTAAACATATGACCAATAATGTTAACTTAAGCAACCTAGATGAAATATTTATGTGAAAAATTAGTCGATTAATAATGAATACAAAAATTATCTAATGTTAAACATATGACCAATAATGTTAACTTAAGCAAAGTAGATGAAATATTTATGTGAAAAAATTAGTCGATTAATAATGAATACAAAAATTATCTAATGTTAAACATATGACCAATAATGTTAACTTAAACAAAGAAGATGAAATATTTATGTGAAAAAATTAGTCGATTAATAATGAATACAAAAATTATCTAATGAAACATATTTATGTGAAAAAAATATTTATGTGAAAAAATTAGTCGATTAATAATGAATACAAAAATTATCTAATGTTAAACATATGACCAATAATGTTAACTTAAGCAAAGAAGATGAAATATTTATGTGAAAAAAATTAGTCGATTAATAATGAATACAAAAATTATCTAATGTTAAACATATGACCAATAATGTTAACTTAAACAAAAGAGATGAAATATTTATGTGAAAAAATTAGTCGATTAATAATGAATACAAAAATTATCTAATGTTAAACATATGACCGATAATGTTAACTTAAGCAACCTAGATGAAATATTTATGTGAAAAAAATTAGTCGATTAATAATGAATACAAAAAATTATCTAATGTTAGATGAAATATTTATGTGAAAAAATTAGTCGATTAATAATGAATACAAAATGTTAACTTATCTAAATATTTATGTGAAAAAAACATTATAATGAATACAAAAATTATCTAATGTTAAACATATGACCAATAATGTTACCAATAATGTTAACTTAAACAAAGAAGATGAAATATTTATGTGAAAAAATTAGTCGATTAATAATGAATACAAAAATTATCTAATGTTAAACATATGACCAATAATGTTAACTTAAACAAAGAAGATGAAATATTTATGTGAAAAAAATTAGTCGATTAATAATGAATACAAAAATTATCTAATGTTAAACATATGACCAATAATGTTAACTTAAACAAAGAAGATGAAATATTTATGTGAAAAAATTAGTCGATTAATAATGAATACAAAAATTATCTAATGTTAAACATATGACCAATAATGTTAACTTTATGTGAAAAAATTAGTCGAAACAAAGAAGATGAAATATTTATGTGAAAAAAATTAGTCGATTAATAATGAATACAAAAATTATCTAATGTTAAACATATGACCGATAATGTTAACTTAAACCTAGATGAAATATTTATGTGAAAAAAATTAGTCGATTAATAATGAATACAAAAATTATCTAATGTTAAACATATGACCGAATAATGTTAAACATATGACCAATAATGTTAACTTAAGCAAACTAGATGAAATATTTATGTGAAAAAATTAGTCGATTAATAATGAATACAAAAATTATCTAATGTTAAACATATGACCAATAATGTTAACTTAAACAAAGAAGATGAAATATTTATGTGAAAAAAATTAGTCGATTAATAATGAATACAAAAATTATCTAATGTTAAACATATGACCAATAATGTTAACTTAAACAAAGAAGATGAAATATTTATGTGAAAAAATTAGTCGATTAATAATGAATACAAAAATTATCTAATGTTAAACATATGACCAATAATGTTAACTTAAACAAAGAAGATGAAATATTTATGTGAAAAAAATTAGTCGATTAATAATGAATACAAAAATTATCTAATGTTAAACATATGACCAATAATGTTACTTAAACAAGAAGATGAAATATTTATGTGAAAAATTAGTCGATTAATAATGAATACAAAAATTATCTAATGTTAAACATATGACCAATAATGTTAACTTAAACAAAGAAGATGAAATATTTATGTGAAAAAATTAGTCGATTAATAATGAATACAAAAAATTATCTAATGTTAAACATATGACCATAATACAAAAATTATCTAATGTTAAACATATGACCAATAATGTTAACTTAAGCAAAGAAGATGAAATATTTATGTGAAAAAATTAGTCGATTAATAATGAATAAATTAAAAATTATCTAATGAAATATAAAAAATTAGTCATATGACCAATAATGTTAAACATATGAATAATGTTTACTTAAAAAAGAAGATGAAATATTTATGTGAAAAAATTAGTCGATTAATAATGAATACAAAAATTATCTAATGTTAAACATATGACCAATAATGTTAACTTAAACAAAGAAGATGAAATATTTATGTGAAAAAATTAGTCGATTAATAATGAATACAAAAATTATCTAATGTTAAACATATGACCAATAATGTTAACTTAAACAAAGAAGATGAAATATTTATGTGAAAAAATTAGTCGATTAATAATGAATACAAAAATTATCTAATGTTAAACATATGACCAATAATGTTAACTTAAACAAAGAAGATGAAATATTTATGTGAAAAAATTAGTCGATTAATAATGAATACAAAAATTATCTAATGTTAAACATATGACCAATAATGTTAACTTAAACAAAGAAGATGAAATATTTATGTGAAAAAAATTAGTCGATTAATAATGAATACAAAAATTATCTAATGTTAAACATATGACCAATAATGTTAACTTAAGCAAAAGATGAAATATTTATGTGAAAAAATTAGTCGATTAATAATGAATACAAAAAATTATCTAATGTTAAACATATGACCAATAATGTTAACTTAAACAAAGAAGATGAAATATTTATGTGAAAAATTAGTCGATTAATAATGAATACAAAAATTATCTAATGTTAAACATATGACCAATAATGTTTACTTAAACAAAGAAGATGAAATATTTATGTGAAAAAATTAGTCGATTAATAATGAATACAAAAATTATCTAATGTTAAACATATGACCAATAATGTTAACTTAAACAAAGAAGATGAAATATTTATGTGAAAAAATTAGTCGATTAATAATGAATACAAAAATTATCTAATGTTAAACATATGACCAATAATGTTAACTTAAACAAAGAAGATGAAATATTTATGTGAAAAAATTAGTCGATTAATAATGAATACAAAAATTATCTAATGTAAACATATGACCAATAATGTTAACTATATTAGACATGTAGAGGTTTAGATTCTTTCTAACTTATTTTGAGTTAGAAAGCTAAAAATAAATCAATCGACACACAAAAGATTTGCTTCGCTAGAGTTCAAATGAATTCAATAGCAATAATAAAAATTATAATAATAATATTTTATGGAATTGGTTATTCTATTTACTGTATACTCATACATTGTTTTCTAAGAAATAAAAACGTGCAATGTCGGAAAATCCTTAAAGTCGATAACATATTTTTCTTCGAGCTATAGAGGTAATTAGTTTCAAATGATCGAGTTGTAAAAATCAAACATTCCTAATGTTCGAGATACAGAAGTCCCATTTTTTTTTTTTTCGAGTTACGGAAGGGAAATATATACCAAAATGGCTTGTGGGGATTGAATAATTATTTCGACTTAAATAGGGTTGAAATTTCAAGTAATAGAGGTTTTGGGACTTGAAGGAAAGGAACAAAAATAATGGAAGTTTTCGACTTAAGAGGTCCTACTGTACAATAATAAGTAAGAATAAGATTTCTTAAGTATAACTGCTAATTTTTAAAATTTCGTCATCATCAATGGCGCAACAGCTCTATGGTGGTTCAAGGTCGTTTGCCTACTGGCAGATTTCGAGATAGGAGGTTTTCTTTTTACGGGACAGGGGTTGTCAGCCCCTACAGTCATACTTTCTTCGTAAATTGTATTCTTCACCCTCTTGCTCGATTAGAATTCTTTGAGAATCCAACCCAAGATTGAAAAACTTTGGGCGGCATTCCTAAAGAATAAATAGGTAAGAAGGATAAGATTCTAAGAATAAGTAAGGATAAGAATCTTGAAGTATAAATGCTGACCTGCTGGCATATTTCGAGACAGGAAATGTTTTCTTTTTACGGGATAGGATTAGCCCTACGCCCAACACTCTACAGTCCTATTATACCGGTACTTAGGGTTTAAGTAGATTTCGAACCCCTACAAACACCCATGGCGTGATGGGACTCGAACACGAAATCTATGGCACCGTGAGCTAGTCAGTCAGTCATCAGGTCCCAATCTGTATTACTATTTTGAATTTAAAAAAAAATTAAATTAGATGATAGATTTGATTAAATTAGATGATAATCTAAGCTCTGTACTAAATGCTCTAAAGTCATATTAGACCGGAATCTACGGTTTAAAAGGGGATTCTGAACCACTATAAACATCCATAGTACCACCAGGAATCGAATCCAAAACCTGTGGCACCGACAGCCAAAGCATTAGTTACTCGGCCCCTTCCAAAAATTTAGTTTAGCAGAATATTTAAAAAAGAATAGAATAGGGGATTCCCATCAGTAGATAAAAATACTAAAAATCAATATATAATTTAAGCAATTTAGTTCATTTTAAATTATAATACTTGAAAAAAAAAAAAAAAATACGATTGGAGAAAAACCCTAAGTATTAGACCAATGTGCACATTTTATAAAATAATTACATAAGCATTATTTCCATCGTTGGAAGGATCCCGAAATTATACAGAGAAATCTATCACAGGGGAATGCATTCTAGTAATTAAATACACAATTAATACACTATAATCTTAATGTGTAAGAGATTAAGAATTATAGCGAAAATTGGAAATAAGTTTTCACTAGCAGATTATGGATTATGGGGATTATTAAAAAAATTATAGAAATGAGATTAACAGTTGATTAAAAAAAACAGTTAAATAAAATTTGCATGATTTCGCTAAAAAGCTGAACTAAAAAAAAAGTATTGAAGAAAATCTTTTTCTGAATTGATTATAGAGTTCTACAAAGGGAAGATCTTCCCTTGGGGCAACCCCAGGCCTTTTTTTTTTTTTTACTTGTCCCTCCCCTTTTCTTTGTGGTTTTCTTCAAGTTATCTCCTTTTTTTCCTTTACATTAGCGCTTATCACTGATTGTCACCCCATACACACAATAGTATTTCCTCAAAGTCCAGCGTGGGACACTCAAGAGCCAAAACATTATGACCACCCCTACATTTTGCAATGAACTCGCCTGGATGATGTGAAAGGCATGTGATCAGGTGGAAGTGGTATTTAACTGGTGATAATCCATGCCAAGGCGGGTTGAAGCTGTGTTGCGCCAAAAGGTGGGCCAACTCGTTATTGACAGGTGGTCATAATATTTTGGCTCTTGAGTGTAGACTCGCGTCGTAAATTGTATTCTTTACCGTCCTGTCCGATTAGGATTCTTTAGTGGACTTGCAAAAATAATTATATTAGCATTATTTCCATCAGTGCAAGGATCACGAAATTACCGAGAAATTTATCAACGGGAAATGCATTCTATTAATTAAATACACAACTAATACACGATAATTTTAATATGTATGAGAATAAGAATTATAGCAGAAATTAGAGATAAATAGTTTTCACTAGCAGATACAAATGGATTAAGGACATTGAGATTAACAGTTAATTTAAAAACACAGTTAACAGTTCAATAAAATTTACTTAATTTAGCTAAAAGCGCAGCAAAAAAGTTTTAAATAAAAAAAAATATTGTTTGTTTTGTGAAATTTAAGAAACTTCTGACGTGAAGTACGTGCAAAAAAAAACAAGGTGAATGGAAAAAAAAAAAGTTATTTTAATTTTTTTCTCCAGTGTACTCTTCAAAAGGCTCATTAACGAAATGCGCAAATTCTTTTGCATCTAAATAAATGCCATTGTTTCTTGTGCTTGCTTTAAATATTAAGAATCAATTTGTGCCAATAAGAAATAATCATAGTTTAATTAAAATAATTAAATTAATTAAAATAATTTAATAAAGCAAATTATATATCTTTTTGAAGTCAGTGATTACAAAATATTCAATCTGAAATTTTATATTTATCTTTAATTTGAGAAAACACAACAAGGCAAAAAAAAATGCAAAAGAAAACCTGAAACAGAAACAGTAGGTAGATTCAAGATGATCAGATTAATATCTTTATTTAAAGTAACAGGTGGTTCAGTAGCAAAAGTGCGCCGCTGGTGAGCATTAGGGCTAAGGTTTAATCCGTAGGTGGCATTGTTTTAAACATTGCTCGATGGCGTTTGCGCTTTTCAGCATCTTGTCTTGTGGGAGATGTTCGAGTTTACTCTTTACGATACTTAAATGTGGGGTAGTACGCCTAAAAGTTCTCCCGGTTGGCAATGCCCTACTTTTTCAGCGACACAGCCAAGTCAGACTTCTACCTACGGGTGCTTCATCACAATAGAGGCTACCCCCTTGCCCTGCAACCGTGAGTTCATATGGGATTGACTTGGTCTGGATGCTGCTTTCCGCCAAGTGGGATTAGAAACAATTACAGCAAACATAGCATTGCCTGAATTTTTACAATATACTAATTGTGGCCTGAATGACCGAGTATCCAGAGCTCTGGAGCTCGGGGCCACTGTTTTGTGTTCGAGTCCCAGGGGTGGCATGGATATTTGTAGTGGTTTGCAATCTACTTTAAGCTGTAGGTCTCGGTCTCATATGGCTGTAGCGTCACAGAGTTCAATCAGACTTCTCACCTACATCATTCCCAAACTGTAAAAGGGCAAGTCAGCTCTAGGCATAGTGATGTGGTGCAGTGTAGTAATAGTAGTAGTAGTAATATAATAATTGTTATACAAATCTATTTTCTCGATAAGACTCAAATCTCAAGATTTTCTCTAATGTTTGAAATAAATCTGAATTTTGGGAGAAAACCCAAAGGTTTGACAGCCATGTATTATTTCCAAATAGGCAGAAACTTTCCCTATGTGGAGTTATTACAAAAGTAAGCCAACATTCGAGGCATAAATGCAGCTTAAATTTATTGCAGTGTTTCATTGCAATAATAATCTTTATGTGTCAGTGCACAATTAAGCCAATCTGTCACAACAAAAACAAAAATAATGTGGTGTGGACGTGAATGTAAAACTAAAATCATGTGGTAACAATATTTAACAATAATAATAGAACCAATAAACTAGTAATACAATAGTAATTAATTGTTGGTCAGGAAAATTTGAAAGGAGTAAAACTGCAGCTAATACAGAATTATATGGACATTATTTTAAGAAAGTGTGCACAAGTGTCAGTGCACAATTAAGCCAATCTGTCACAACAAAAAACAAAAATAATGTGGTGTGGACGTGAATGTAAAACTAAAATCATGTGGTAACAATATTTAACAATAATAATAGAACCAATAAATTAGTAATACAATAGTAATTAATTGTTGGTCAGGAAAATTTGAAAGGAGTAAAACTGCAGCTAATACAGAATTATATGGACATTATTTTAAGAAAGTGTGCACAAGTGTCAGTGCACAATTAAGCCAATCTGTCACAACAAAAACAAAAATAATGTGATGTGGACGTGAATGTAAAACTAAAATCATGTGGTAACAATATTTAACAATAATAATAGAACCAATAAACTAGTAATACAATAGTAATTAATTGTTGGTCAGGAAAATTTGAAAGGAGTAAAACTGCAGCTAATACAGAATTATATGGACATTATTTTAAGAAAGTATAGTTGACATTGATTATACTAATTAAAAAATAAATTTTCAGGTTTAAATTCGTGGAGCTTGTTCCAGATTTGATCAGCACGAGCATTGAAATCATGGCAAATTCGACAAGACAATCTCTCATCATTAAAGTAAGTAAATCAGATATTATTTTTAAACTTCTTTGTTTTATAATATGTTAGTCGGTACTGTAGATGTTTTTACTGTAAAACAAATGTAGAAGCAAGATGCATCATATAATGAGAGTAAGTGTTTTTTTTTAAATAAAATTGTAATATATATATGTGTATTTTAAGTATCAATTCCCACTTCATTGGGAAATGAATCTCCCATCTATATTAAAAAAATTAAAAAATAAAGCCATTTTGTCATCAATGTATTTTGCAATTTCAAAAGAACTTCTAATTGATTCAGTTTGTTCTAAGTTTTGAATTGGATTATTTATTGGAATATGGTGCGTGAGGGAATGTGGGTGCGAGAGAACCAAGAGAACACCATTGAACGACACCGTTACGGTGGTGCAGGATGGCTCGTTTGGGGAGGAATTATTCTTGGTTCCAGAACTGACCTGCATGTTCAGAGTGTAACGATGACAGGCCACATCTATCTGGATGTCATTCTGAAACAACATGTATGTTTGTTTCGGGGCGCCATGGTTGCTGAATTTCTGTTTATGGATGACAACGCCCATCCTCACCGTGCAAACATTGTAGGCGAATGCCTTCAATTGGAGGATATCACCCGTATGGATTGGCCAGCATACTCACCGGACTTGAATCAATAGAGCATGTGTGGGATATGCTTGGCCGACGAATTGCAGCCCGTCAACCCCCTCCCACCTGTCAAACGGAACTTCGGAGGGCATTGCTTGATGAGTGGTGTAATATTCCCCGAGATCAGATTGATAATTTGATACTCAGCATGCCTAGGCGTTGTAAGGCATGTATTGCATCGTCCGGGAGACATACTCCATATTAACCATCATACTAACCATGTTATACTGTTTTTTGTAAATAGGTTCTTTTTTGAAATTTGCTCCAGGAGTAAAAATCGCAATTTTTATTAATTATGTCAAACATATAGCATCTTTTTGCTCTTTACCTTTTGTTTAATAAATAGACTTTACAAATAAGTCAAATTTGTTTTGCTTCTGTTTCTTTCTTTGCCTGAACTTCATTATCCTTAATTTATGGACATGAGTATATATATATATATATATATATATAATGGCTAGCTCTGGCGCTTGGTGCCACAGGTTTCGGGCACGAGTTATATTATGTATTGCTATTTTGTGCAATACACAACTTAAGCAAATATTACTACTTATAATTTCATGAGATCTTGAATATAAAATTTTTCTGAAATTCACTTATTAGGAAATAAAATTTTAAATCTTTGTTTGAAAACAGCCTTTTGCAGATTAAAAGAGTCATCTAATACGGGCTTAATGAGGAGTAACGAATCTTTTTTTTTTTTTGTATTGGAATCATTTAATAACCAAACTAAAATGGTGCTAGTCGTGAGTAACCTAAAATCACGAAATTTTAATAAAGATACGATTGTTAATAATTGGCAAAAAAATTTTTGAATATTAGATTTTTGAGTTGAAAACATATAATATTGTATCGAGTATATACATTGAGTTTCTTGAAACAAAGAAAAACATACAACAGCAAACCTCATCCTACTTTTTAATGTTTTTCATTTTAAAATACATCATTTCACACAGACAAAAGTAATATAAACATTAATGAATTATTTGTCATATTGTTGATAAAATGGAAAATAAAAATTATCCTCGTAATATATAACTAATATTTACATTTAAAATGGTTAAAATTAACAAGAAACCAATAAAAACATTCACGGGGCTGGCACCAAAAATCATTGAAGGTATTAAAAGACATGTCATTTTTTGGGTTTGAACTTAGTGCTGCTCTACTAGACAACAAAAACCATACTAGGGTTAGTTGTACGTTCTTGAATGCGTTAACGTTTTCAACCTGTAGCTTTGTCTTTTGCGTACAGTATTAATCAGATTCGAATTCATCGATAAAGTCAGGTACAACTATTTCTTTTTTTCAGAAATAAAGAGACAACGACGATTCTGAAAATGTGAGGAGGGTAGGGTTATCTGGTTTTCACTCATTGACACTTTTATAACCCACCGCATGACAACATCCTCACCGAGCGATGGTTTGTTCGTGGCGAACCTGAGTAAACCTCAATCATAATTTTAATGCTATCTTATATATTCATTCTTTTAGAAATGCTTAAAAGAAATTTCACTTTTATTGAAACAAAATTTAAACTAAACACACACACATATATATATACATATACATATAAACCAGACAATGAAAATATTTTTAAAATCCTTTCAATGAACTCTATTATAAATTAATATAACTGACTAGCAATATCAACATTAGCATAACTTTCAATGTTATTTCAAACTACATATACACACAGCTATATTATGTATACACAGTATATATGTTACAGCCTCAAATTACATCCATCCAAAATTTATTAAAATCCGTAGGGATATTTATAGAAAGCCTAGATTAAATGAATGAATAAATAAATATTATTCCATTTTAGATAAATTGGTGCAGGTTTAAGCAATTTCGGTGACTTTTTCGTGGTTGGCGATTTTTTCATGACTGGAGTTATTTTTTACGCTGTTGTATTTATTCATAGTCAGGCTGACGTAAAATAAATAAATAAAACATACTAACTGCTGAATTGCAACCACCTAAAGTTTTGTTTAATGGATAAGAAAAATTGCATTCCCATTTTAAAAAATAATAATTTTCCCTTTCCATCTAACCAAATAAAATACGATATGCCCAATATATAAAACACAAATAATTTATATTTATCTCTCTCTCTATATATATTTTTAAACAATATAAGCGCTTCAGATTAACTAACTTGGATTGATCATAGTAAAATACAAAACAATACAAGAAACAAATAACAGCAAAGACATCGAGTTACTATTAGTTAAAAGCCAGAGAATAACTATACTTACCATATAATTTTTATTCGAGTGTAATTCATCAGCCAATTGTAAATTTATAAAATAATTTCGTAAACATCTAAAATTTCTACCATTTCCACTTCAAGACCAGAAAAAAAATCAAAAAATTGCAAAATTTATTAAGTTATAAATAACATAAATAATGACAGCTAACAGATTTTGAGCGTAATAATAATGAATAAAATTTTAATTGAATGTCTCAAAAATTGTGGCAAAAACAATTCGCGTCTTCTTCAAGTCTTCACATCTTCTTGTAAGTCCCGAGTCTTGCACCGCATCCCGGACAGGAATGGTGGACGTCCTTGCACGAGTCCAGGCACAGCGGTATCCAGAAGCAGGGGCAGCTGTAAAGAAATATTGGAAAATGAAAACATTGTTGAATAGTGCAATTGATGAAATAAAACTGTTAATTATTTTTAGAACATTGAAATTTGCTTAATGTTTCATTGTTATTGTTGTTTAACACTGCGCTTTTGACATTAGGACATTTACAAAAGATACAACAAATATGATGCAGAATCTTCATCCCACCTGATGACCGCAGAGATGGTGGCTTTATATACCATACACACTTCTGTGCCATAGAAATTTAAATTCCTAGCCTTGATATTGTATTATCCTTGGCCAACCATGGGCTGTTAAGTCAAAGAAGAAGATATTGTATTATCAATTCTTTAACAAAATTATATGAATTAACTTTGTGTATCAATGTGTTTAAAAATAAAAACAAATGACACACTTTCAAACTGTGGAATGAAATAAGATCCCCAATAGTATGAAAATACATTCAAACGCTGGCTCAACACATTTTAATGCTATAGCCTTTTTCTTACGGGGAGAGTTTCGGCATTTCATTAACAGGAGAGATTAATGTATGTTATTTGACAAGTATGTAATAACCCATCACTCAAATTTGACAGCAGACAAGCAGTATTGTGGGTAGTTATATTACATGCAATTAGTGTTTTGTACTAATGAGAACAACCTGTCACTCAAATCTGATAGCAGATATTCGGTGTCATGTATAATGAGATCCAGGAAATTAGAGAATGTCTGTGTGATCTTCACAGGTTGAAACAACTATAAATTAAATATTAACTATACCATGAGTTGTTCCATAGTGATTGGTAATAGACCATGAGCTGAGAAATGTCTACTCAATGAGCACAGCCACTGTTGAAGGATTGCCTTAAAAAGGATGTATTTAATGAAGACGAGAAAGAGATCTGCGACGAGCCGGCCAGAAGTTTTTCTTTTCTTTTCTCTCAGAAGTGATTGAATAGGCCGGGGATTCCGCTTGTTTCCAAAATGAACCCCTTGTAGTTTCGTGTATCACACCGTGTGATAATTAAGGTCTGCTGCAGACCAAGTGTTTTTAGATTCGACGTAGACTCAAGAACTCTGAAAATATCTAACCTGAGTGAACTGTACTTGTGATTTATTCGTATATTTGTGAATCAAATTTAAATATTCAATTTTCATTTTAGTAACTAATAAGTTGTATTAATCAGACTTCTGTATATAATATAATATTGGAAATAAAAAATTAAAGTGTTTCTATGAATCTGAAAGTGGTCCTCTTCTTGTAGCCGTTATAGGTCTAATATAGGCCCCGACGTTACAACACGAGCATCAAATCAATGCAGAAGAATACTAGAAATCGAGTAACCTTTTCGACAATCTAAGGATTTAAGTTCTACAAATTAACAAAATTATTATTAATTATTCTTTTTATTGCGATCGTTTCAAATCATGTTTTAATAATAACACAAACTATTATTTACTATTGTTTAGTGTTTATGATAGAATCCACCTCATGACTATATTTAACATGTTAAAAAATGATGGCACAAGTACCTACCACAAGAGGCAGACAAAGATGGTGGCGATGTAGGCGCATGCGCCGTTCTCTTTAACGGTGGTGGTCATGACGGTTCTACGGCAATTTCCACAGGTGATGCTCATTGGCTGGTTGCTGAGCATCACTGGAGGCGTGATGACCACAGTGTGGAAGTCCCCTCCATCTGAGATGAAACCTGCACTACATGTTATTGCCATTGAACTCAATACAAGCAAAAAAAAAAAAATCTTTATTATCATTTTAGTAAGACAATTGGAGTCATAATTAAGGACAACAGTATCCATAGAGAAGTATGTGTAAGAGTACAAGATGGTAATCGACATTTTACGCAAATAAAAAGCTGTGTAACAATAGCAGAGTTCACGAAATCAGGTTCACGAAATAGTTCACGAAAAACCAAACTTTTAATTTATAAGGCCGATTGTCACGTATGCTGGAGAAACGTGGGCATTAAACGTTAAGAACTTGGACAAAAAGTTGACAATTGTTTGGAAAGAGTTGACAATAATACATGGATTAGAAGACCAAACAAAGAAATTGAACACCTAGTTAATAATAGAGACAATGTGAGATACATCAAGTCACAAAGAATCCGCTGGCTTAAAAGTGGATTCTATAATTATATGTCTTTAAATGTGTTAAATATTGTATGTCTCTAATTCCACATGTGTGGTGTTTGCGAGTGTGTAAATAAAACTGAATTCTAAAATGTGTGCCTGAAGTATTTTAACCCAGGGCCTGAATGGCCGAGTGGCTAGCGCTCTGGCGCTCGGTACCACAGGGTTCGAGTCGCGGCGGTGCCATGGATGTTTGTAGTGGTTCGGAATCCACTTTAAACTGTAGGTCCCGGCCTAATAGGAAAGTAGAGCGTTGCGGGGGCATTGTTACTCCGCGTCCGTGGCTTATCTTCAAGTGACACGCGCCCCCTGGGTCATGCAAAGTGAGTACGTCTGTGCAGCGCTTGCCTTAAGGCATCCAAGACCATGCTGTCTAAGTGTTTGCCAGCTGCATTAGAAAAAAAAAAGTATCTTAACCCAACTACACTCAGTTACAATCTAGTTGCCCAACATGCGCATTAAAATGTATCTTTCAAAATCGTTATAAAAATATGTGAACGTCATCTGTAATTCATAACATAAATGCTATATGCATACCATTAAAAATATCATATACTTATATTTTCTTAATTAACTATCAAGCTATTGGACACTAACAGAGAAGCATTGTATTAAATATGTAATTATCAATGGGCATTAAATATGTCATTACGCAGAGTGGATCATGGGATACGAGCTCCATTACACCCACTAGACAGGAAAAAAAAGTGATATCGAATATGCGAAAATAAGAATTATTTAGGACTGCCACCAACGTGAACTCAAGACTCAAACTAAGAGATAAAAATGACAACAAAATTATATAATTAATATGCTACATATTTTTTTTTTACAAAAAGACGAGCATTTAGCTGTCAGTTATTAGCGTCAAGTTCTTGAACATTGATAAAGAAGTTTCGTGTTAGATATGTCATCATCTACGTATATATAAAAAAAAAAAAAAAAAAAACTAAGCAGAATTTTTATTACAATAATTGCTGTGGATAAAGTGAATTTCCATCACAATACTCTAGAAAAATTATAATTACGAGATATATAGTAAAAGTTTTAAAAAATTAGTTTCTACAAATAAAAAAAAAATACGTGCATTCAAATTTTATTTTAAATACATTGAATTTACATGTTTTAAAATGGAAGCCCGCTGAGAAGAAAAGATATTACACATAAAACTAAGGTCTTTAATGCCTTTATAAGTCTCCTCTTTTTTGTCAAAACATTTAACAAACATTCTGTATATAGAAATAAGCAACTATACAAACTCATTCGAAATAAACAATTATTGTGAAAAACAATATGAATTTTCTATATAAGCTTTTAAAATGTGCTTAATTTTAAAATTAAAATTTTGAGTTCTTAATTAATTCTTAAGTGGTTCAAATGGAATAATAATTTCGTAATAATGCATTAAAATATCTTATTTTCTATAATATATAATATAATAAGACAAAGACATTTGATATGATTTTCATACATCTTTACATAGCAAAAAAATAAAGTAAACTTTACAATTCAATCAAAAATAATTTATTTAAAAATCATAGAAACTTTCACTATTAATCCATTTTCGAAATATTTTTCTGGTTATACTAAAGAACAAAATAAAGAGAGCTCTATTTACCTATAGGCCGCATAATTTCCGTTTTCAAACAAAGCCAAACAAGCGATTGATTGGATTGACAATTTCTTATTGTGCCTGTAAAGAACCAACAATAAAAAGATTACTTTCACCTAATTAAAAATTAATCGAATTAAAAATGTATTTATAGTATAATAAATATAATTCATCAATTATTTTGAGTAATAAACACTAATTAAGAATTCCACTTGTCAAAAATAAATACAATTAATTAATATTTTTATTATTTTCAAACTGAGTTCAGTTAATATTGTAAAAAATTAGGTAAAAGAAATATTGAATTTTAAAAATAAACCTTTTGTGCTAAGAATTCTTTAGATAAAGAACTAAACTAAATTTCTTATTGATTAAATCAAATAGAGTGAAAATAACCAAGAATTAGGATTAAAAAATTCCTTCCATTTAGTTCAGAATAAATATAATTCATTAAATATTTAGTTTAGATATTTAGCTATAATTTAGTTCTTAAACAATCATGTTGTATCGACTTGTTGTCTTCATATAAAATTTATATTTGTTTAAAATATTAATTGCTCTGGTTGTATGAATAATCTATGGACATAAAAATATTTGATTATCTCATGCATAACGAAATAATTATGAAGAAACTCTAATGAATTCTTTTTTTTAAATAAATAAAAACTGTAATTTTAGCATATTAAAACAATGCATTATAGAACATTGTTATAATGAAGAATAGAAATTTTTTGTTCAAATATTTACTATTAAAAATATTATTGTTATTTTCTTAATTTTTAACAAAATGAACAATTTTTTTTGTACAAATTTACTTTTATAATAATATATTGGGACTTATTTAATAATAGGGCTAAGGCTTAATTTTATAATTAATTATTAGCTTGATAATAAATTTCCAACAGTGAATCTATATAGCCTTCGATCTTAACAAGTTTTTGCATTACTGAAAATAAAATATTGTACTTTTTTTTTTTGTAAAGTCATGCAATTAAGCAGGGTTGATTAACTTAAGTTTTGCCGTATGATTTTTTATGATATTATTTCGAAGTCAGTTTCTTTATGACAAATTTTTTTTATAATATATCTATTTTACATAACATACAAAAAAATTGTAATTAATTGCAATATAGAGATTCCCATAAAATTTAGAATATGTAAGAACAAAACGCATCACAACAATCTTAAAAATTAAAAACTGTAGAATTCCAAACGATTTTTGAACAATCTCATTTTCATTTTGAAATAAAATTGTCTTTATTTCCATCAAACGATTTTCAAAACAATTTTACATTGATTTATTTTTATGAATAAATTTTTGTATTAATTTATTTAATAATTGCTCAGTTATTTTGTAAATAAATAACAGACTCCCCCCTCCTAATATTAAAACATTTTTTATTGATTTGCTTAATTTTTTATAATACTTATAGTCAAAAATAAAAAATTGTAGAATTCCAAACGATTTTTTTTTTTTTTTTTGAAAAATCTTATTTTCATTTTGAAATAAAATTGTTTAACTTTCACCAAACGATTTTTTAAAACAAATTTATATTAATTTTTTACTAAATTATTTAATAACTACCCAATTATTCTGTAAATAAATATTATGCATAAAATGCCTGTGAAAGAAATTAAAAATTTTATCGATTTTATCGAAATTTCAGATTTTATCGAAAATTTTCAAAATTGAAATTGGTCAAGGACCCAAAAAAAAAACACGTTACCTCAAAACAATATTCATATATTTTCTGGGTAAAAATCTTAAAACATAAAATATACTTACCCTAAATTAAAGTGAATCAATTTTAAAGAAAAATAAATTATGTAAAAAATGAAGAGATCAATGATGATGTGCAACAAATGAAGTTTAATAAATGACTAAATGTATCTAATAAATGTCCCATTGTTTTTTTAGTGAAATAAATTGTATTTTTTTTTTATCAAACAAATTTTGTACCAGATGGCCATTATGTTTTCCTACAAAACTATTAATGGAAAGGATTTCCGTCGTCTAGAAAGTTATTGGTCGATAATTGACGCTAAGTCATTCTCGCGAATGACCATGTAACAATTGCAAATGTTTGCACAAAGACAGATCGATAATGCGTGTGCTGTATCAACCGTAGCCACGAACTTACATGAAGAGCAAAGTTGATTTATGTGATATGCTGAAATTTTTTTTTTTCTGATGAAGAATTAATCGTTCCCCTCTCACTCTACTAGGTATCGATTTCTGAGCTTGATGTAACAAAATATTATAGTTTAAAAACACTAAAAAACGCTTTTAGAGTTAATCAAACTAAAAGTAAAAAATAATTGTTAACATAAGAATAAAATGACTGACGAGAAAATGAATGTCACTGTTCTAAAAGCGTGGGGTGCTTTTTGTATGACATTTTAAAACTAACTCTGCATTTAGGAATGAAACGAGTGAAAAATTATAACGATTGATATCGAGCACCCTACACTTTTCGAACAGTAACATTAAGTTTCTCGTCAGTAATTTTATTCTTATGTTAAAATTATTTTTTACTTTTTAGTTTGATTAACTCTAAAAGCGTGTTTTTAGTGTTTTTAAACTATAATATTTAAATGAGGTCCCGGTACAGAGGACTGGAACTAGAGTTCTGACAAAAATTTAATTGTGAGTAAAACAAAGGCTAAAAACGAATGTGTCGAGCCAGCCAGGATTCGAACAGGGAATCTCATGGTCCGTAGTCAGGCGCGTTTTCCGTTGCACCACTGTCGCACGTAGGTTTGAATGTCTTAGGTACTATCATTCTACATGGGTTAAATTGCTCTTCATAAGTCAAAATAAAATCACTCATCCTGGCGATCCTAATCATGATGAGATGATAAACTTATCAAACTATTTTAGTGTCGTCGGTCCTTGATAAATCTACAACGTTTAAATTAAATCTGATCGCTTAAAGTAGGGCAAAATCGAGCCCAAAGAGTCAGTTACAAACAAACAAACACACAGGTGAAACTAATAAAAGTGTTTTAAAAATTGAGAAATTTATAAAGCTATAATTTTAAAATAATCAAATAAGTTGCAATAATGTGTTGTAAATATTGTTAAACAACAATAAATTAAATATCAGACCAGGGGCGAGCGAGTGTTTTATATTTGACTCCCACTTACGCCTGATCTGAAATTAATCAAGCTATATATTGAGACAACGACTGTACAATGACTTTTTTCGTTGTCTTTAAAACATCGAACTCAGTAAACAACATTCTTTATGATTATACAGAAATAATTTAAAATCAAAATAATTCTCAGCATGACTGCTGTATTTTGTGATGTAAATTTGAAGTCAAACATTATGCATTTCATATTAATGTCAAAATACCTCAAAACGTTTATTTCAGGACATTTTAATTTATATATTTCTTTCACATATCTGTTGCCATTTACTAAAAAGGCAAATAACAATGATTTCTGTCCCACAAACTTTATTGTTATATAGAATACATGAAGAATATTTCAGAATAATATTTCCTTTGTATTCGTAATTTTGGCAAAAAAATATCTGACAGACCTAGTTGATACATTTATATGTGATAGATTGAGCATTGCCTTATTGAGACAATTTTACATCATCCTTATTATATGAACAAAAATTGCAAATTTTATCAGCTACAAAATGCAGAAATATATAACTTTTCAAACATAAATTTTTTTGACTGCAATATATTTTGTATAGTTTATTTTTATTGTTCCTAATTTACCCAGATTATTTCCTTCAATTTTCTTGTACATTTCTTTTAATCTACGGGGTAACTGTTAAAAGAACATACATTGATGATGATGTTTCTAAATTACTTAAGCTTCCTTGTTAATATTCCTTTTTATAACTACTTCGAAAAATAGTTAAAATGGGGTTTTTAAACATTACAGTATTTTTTATTACCTAAGTATATATTTGTTGTCAACTAAGTTGTATAAATTAAATGTATTTATTTACTTTTTTTTACTCAAAGAATAAGCCTTTTTTCTATTTATTACGGTAATGAATTAAATTTTTCTCTGACGTAAGACACAATATTGCCATAAAATGCAGTGCTACTAACTTCTAGAATATTTATCAACTTTACTTTTTTTTTTTTTTACTATCAATAATTTATAAAACTTTCATATTTGTAAGAAAACATCTTTGGAAACACAAAAAAATTGTTCAGCAAAGATCATATAACATATATATATATATATATATACAGTAGAACCTCTTTAAGTCGAAAAAGTCGAAAACTCCAAAACTCGAAAAATTTTTTTGTTCTCTTCCCCTCAAGCCCCAAAACCTCCATTACTCGAAACTTCAACCCTCTAATGTCGAAATACTTATTCAATGTCCATAAATTTTGGTATAATTTTCCCACCGTAACTCGATAAAAATTGGACCTGTGTATCTCGAACATCTTGAATGTTTGATTTTACAATCTTTACGACTCCATCATTTGATGGCGCTGAATTATTTTGATTTTTTATTGTAAGCACATAATATAACTTTTTAGTTGCAAATAAAATTGTTTACATCTGTAACTTGAATTTTTATTTATTTTACCACTTTAACTGGCAAAATAAGTTAGAAAGAATTTGGAAATTTTTTACTGCAAGTCGAATATTTCGACAAAATGTGGACGTAAGTCGAAAACTCTATAACTTGAATTATTTGACGTCTCCCTTGAAGATTCCAAGATGATATAATATATATATGTTACAGCACAATCTGCTCTCATAATATTAAAATAATATTGATTTGTTTTTGTTCATTTATATTACTATCAAATATATAAACAGTCGGAGCACAGCATCAGAGATAGTCAGATGAGATACTAGACAGATCAGGTTTGCTTACAGTCCTGCCAAAAAAAAAAAAATGCATTGTAGAAAATTACACATAGTGAATATATTCTCCATGTTCCAATTTATGTGCATACCGTTACGGTGGTGGAGGATTGAGCTCGTTTAAAAGATGAAATGTCAAACTGACCTGGTGTTCAAGGGTGTAATACAGTGAATGACAACCCATTTTCCATGTCACTCTGGAACTTATTATTATCAATTTTTTCGGGGCGAATGGGTGGTGAATTTGATATTATGGATGACAACGCCCGTCCTCACCGTGCAAATTGGGACGAACGACATAAAATATATCAAGTTTTTCTCCATTCTCCAAACACGCAATAAAATATTGATTTGAAATTTCAAGCCGTTTATATATATGTATAAAACATAGGTATAAATATATAATATTGCAGCGCCACCTACTATGTTCCATATATATATATAACCATCGAAGGACCCGCTCAAACACACACAAAAAAGATCATCGAAATACTGTCAAGCCGCGTAGAAGGAGTTCAGTGACAAACACAGGGACGAACATAAAAACATTCTCCATGTTTTCTTCATTCTCCAAACACGCACAAAAATTTCATCGAAATCGGTCAAGCCGTGTAGAAGGAGTTCAGTGACAAACACAGGTACAAAAGAACCCGATTGCAGCGCCACCTACTTGTTCCAATTGTGATCTAACCATCGAAGGACCCACTCAAACACACACAAAAATTTCATCGAAATCGGTCAAGCCGTTTAGGAAGAGTTCAGTGATATACTCACAAAAGAATTATATATATAAAGATATACCGATTGCAGCGCCACATACCGGATCCAATTGTAAATCTAAATCAATCGGAGACCCCTTCAAATACACACACAAAAATTTCATCAAAATCGGTCCAGCCGATTAGGAGGAGTTCAGTGATGTACATGATGAACACTACAGAAGAATTATACATACTAAGATAGATACTAGGTGGATTTCATTTAAAAATATATAATTTTTTAATTAAATACAAATAGAGATTTTTTTTTAAATTTCAGTGAATTTTTGTAATAATTGTAGTTATTTTTAATAATCTATAATTAATTTATTTTATATTATTTCAGTGGCTTTCAATTTATTTTTTAATAACCATAATATAAAAATTTATTTATTTATGAACGTATGGAAGTGCAATGATTGAACAATTGCATTCTAGGTTTACACAAGATTTCATCCACAATGATTTGTTATAGGCAAAATACGATTGCAAAGAAAAAAATTATTTATTATATTTACATAAAATAAAATACAAAGAACTCGTGAAATTTCAATTGTTAATAATCGTCCTAAAATTATTAAAAAAATTATTGTTTAAAATTCATTGGTTGTGACATTCTCATAATAGAATAAAACTGATTACTTTTTTTCTAATAATATTTCTGATCGAATAGATGGCCATGTAATTTTTTATGTTTATTAAAAAGAATAAATTTGTATTTCGATTTAAATTATCCAATAAAAAATTTGTCATTCAATTAAATCTAAAAGTCAACTTTTAAAGGATTTATTTGGTCGATCAATAAGAGGAGTTCAGATTTAAATTCAATGAAAAAAAAAATTGATCTAATGAAGTGGTAATATAAATCAATTATTTTGATTTTTGTATTAAAATATCGAAGGAATAATTGTTATTAGTTTTAATATCTCATTCATACCTAAAACTCTGTAGGAAAGTATATTGTTTGAAATTACACTATTCAAAATTAAAATTAATAAATTTTTAAAGGAGAATCGATTCCTTTTTCAATTCCATCTATTAACTCACACTCTCCCTATATATATCTTGTTCAAATTTTCAATCGATTGAAAATACTTTTTATTCATCCACTCAAGTTCAAATACCTTTTTTTTTTTTGAATTTGTAGTGATATGACACTGGATGTTAATACAGTTTTTTCAAATATTAATTCAGTAATTAAATTTAATTAATTAATTTTAGTTCTTTTTAGATTTAAGTTGCATATATCTACCAATAGATGGCGCCAGATAAACTTAAAAAATGAATGAAAATTATTTATAAGGGACTTTCTGCAATAGAGTGAAAAAAAAAGTAGGAATTGACTTTAAATATTTTTTTTTTTTTTTTGTATTACTTGTTTATTTCTAATTGTTTCACCTTTGTTCACAATACCTACTTCTATAAGTTTTCCATGGATGAAATTAATATTTAAACAAGTGTTTAATCTGAAAAAGATTTCAATACATTACATTTCTCAAATTCAGATCTATCAACATGTTGTGTTGTTGTGACTAATCCTGTCGTGAGGGACGGACGTCCAATGAATAGTCTACTCATGGATGGATTTAAGGCGCGTTCCCACCGAGGCGCGAGGTGTTTAAGCTTGAAACGTTGACCAATCACTAGCCTGACCACGTTCGCCTGAAACGGTTTGAAATCCACCGCTTCGTGTTTCGGAATCTTCTTTAAGCCGTATGTCCCGGTTTCATATGTCCGTAGAGCGTCACGCCCAATCAGACTTCTCACTCACATGATTCCGAAACTGTAAAGGGGCAATGCAGCTCTAGGCACAGTGATGTGGTGTGGTGTAGTAGTAGTAGTAGTAGTAACCGTAATGCTCACTAGCGTTGCTACGATGCCACTGAGCCACGAAATGGACAACTATCAACATAAAAAAGATCACTCCACTCTGTATAGACTTGATGGTGGTGATTAATCAATAATATTTTTTTTCGAAATCTTATAAGAAACAACAAAACGGTTGACAAACAAATAAAGTACTTCTAAATTTCTAGTTAATTGTGGTTAGGAATGTTTGTGGATGAGAGTCTAAACATTTATCTAAAGTTAAACTTTCAGAATGTGTTTGGGATATGTTGGAAGCTATTTTATTTTTATCTGAGCAGCAAATTTCTATATCTGTCGCACTGCAGTCGTATGGTTCGTAAAGAGCCACGAAAATCGATGGGAATACATGTATTCTTGTATTTCTTAATTTTATTATGTCTACCCTATCGCTAAGAGCTTGTTTATGAATAGCGAGAAGCTTTTATATCACTAAGGATTCATATGCGATCGAGTTCCATAAAAAGAAAAAATGGGGGAGGGAAATCTACAAAACTCCTGAGGATTCATGAAAGAATGGTCGATGAAATTGATTTCGAAAATTGGGATTTAAGGAATAAAGGAAAGCTACCGTATTAAGAGGAGCGAAAATATTATTAAAATGTATTGGCTGGTTATGCATGGCGAATAAAAATATTAATATCATTATTTTAACACCATCAAAAAGGTGTTAATAAATGTATAATATTTAGTGGAAAAACCTTTTTGCAAACTCAATACTTTCTGTGTGAACATTGTGTTTGTTGTATTTAAAGCAATAAGTTTAATTAGTAATTAAATAAGTAAGTAGTAATTAATTAAGTAATTGAGTTTATTATTTAGAAATGTAACCCTAATTGCGAGAATTCAATGTAGTGTGTTTTGAACTTCAAGTATTTTACTAAAATTCACTAAATGCTTAACAATACACTCAAGAGCCAAAACATTATGACCACCTGTCAATAACGAGTTGGCTATATATATATATATATATATATCCAGCAGCAGTTAAATACCACTTCCACCTGCTCACGTGCCTTCCACGTCATCCAGACGAGTTCATTGCAAAGGGTGGTCATAATGTTTTGGCTCTTGAGTGTATTTTGGCTAACTAATTTAATTTTTTCTTTAGCTTTCATTATTTTTAACTGCATTTATTTTATGAGAATATATTAACGTAGAGCAGTCTCACATTATGTCACTCGTGTTGGTAAACAAAGAAAATCATGACATAAACAATTACTCTATTTTGGTTATTTTTGGTTGCGCGATTTTTTGTCCTGAAAAAGAAAGAAAAAAAGTCAATATAACTGAAGACTTGTTTTTTCTTCTTTATTAAAAAAAAAAAAAAAAAAAAAAACTTGCACTATAACCGGTGAATTTATCGTGGATGAGGATTTTTTCTTTTAAAAAAAATATAATGTAATTTTACCTTGGTTTTGTGACTTTTTTTGTTCTAAACAATCAAAATTGTAACGAATGACTTTATATTGGTTGTGTCCTTTTTTTCCCCCTGAGAAGCATACAATGTAACCCACAACTTTGATTGTGTATTATATTCTAGCGTATTTTATTCTGAAAAAAAAAATTGATAGTGAGATAATATAAAAAGATAAGATAATGCAAGCGTAACATAACCAAGAACATTATCATGATTTGTGTCTTTTTTTTCTTGTTCTAAAGAAAAGTGCAATATAACTGACGATTTTTTTTTTTTGGTTGTGACTTGTTGTGCTTAAGAAAAGTTGAATACAACAGACCCACAAACGAATTTATGTTTTTTTTTTTTTATTCTATGAAATGCGCGATATAACCAACTGCTTTATCTTGGTCTATTATTTTGCTTTATCTTACTTTCTAAAAAAAAGTGCATGGAATTTCTGATAGTGCAATAATAAATTTCAAAAATTTGCATAAATATGCTTTCATTTAACAGTTCGTCTTTTCTAAACAGCTACGAAAATTTTGAAGTTATTTATTATTCTTAAAAAATTGCAAAAATAGGATAAATTAGAAAATATAAAGAAAATGCATAACAAAACTATGTATAT
Source organism: Caerostris extrusa (assembly GCA_021605095.1). Lineage (NCBI taxonomy): Eukaryota > Metazoa > Arthropoda > Arachnida > Araneae > Araneidae > Caerostris > Caerostris extrusa. The sequence goes on along the minus strand of BPLR01011462.1, from coordinate 3,388 downwards.
ATATTGTGAAATGCAAATTGATGTAATTTTTTTTATTTTAGAAATTTATACAAAAATTGAATAAACTGCTCTTCTTTTAGAAGGGATGTTGCCTCAATAAATACGAAATAATTAACCCGATTCGTGATTCTGTGGTAATGTGCGCCGCTGTTGAGCATTAATGCTGAGGTTCAATCCGCTGACTGCTTTGCTGTAGACACTGTTTCAAATGAGGTGACTCGATGGCGTTTGGGATGCTCAGCATCTTGCCTCCTTAGTCGGACTATCTGGTGGGAATTTCCAGGTTTTCTCTCATACAATAAGCAAATGCAAGGTAGTTCTCCATAAAAATCCTACCGGATTGCTCTCCTTCTTCGGACAGGGAGTCAAGTAAGACTTCTACCTGCCTCCTTGTGCTCCCCTCACAGCTTCCCCTTTCCCTCTATCCACGAGTACGCCAATCAATGGTGTGTCCGTCCTGCGCTGTAGGACGCCGAGGATTAGTTACAAGAATAAAAAAATAAAAAATTGTATTATTTCAAAGTAGAAAATTTTTGGACATGTATAGATTTTATTTTTCTCTTTTTTTTTAATAAGAAACTAGTATATATTCGTTGAATTGTACAGATGTCATTTTATTATTATTATTAAACATGCTAATGAAATTATTCATGAACTCTTATATAAACAGGACTGGTACCATTTCAAAACTTTTAAACTTGCTTAGTGGTATCCTAATTTAAGCATTTAATTAATTGCAAGTGTTTTTTATTAGGCTAATCAAATAGTTGATATAAGAAAAAAAAGAAGGACACAACGCTCACAATTTATTACCCATTCTGGCAATACAAATATGAAAAAATGATCCGTGTGCAGTTTAAGATTAATCATCATCATTCCTCATCATACCCAAGGCTACAAAAACTTAAGTTTGCATCATCATTCTCCGTTGTTCTTGTTGCTGGCAGCCTGCCCATCCTGCCCGGCTTGTTTTAAGCATTCGTCTCCATACCATTCTGGGTCTTCCTTGACAATTTTTTCCTATCAGTGCTGCAGGCTTCGGGTTCGAGTCCCGGCGATGCCATGGATAGTTGTAGTGGTTCAGTATCCACTTTAAACCCCAGGTCCCGGTCTAATATGACTGTAGAGCATTGGGCTTAAAGCTGACAAACCTACCCTGTAAAAAGAAAACATCTCTGTCTCCAAATCTGACATTCGGCAGATTTTTTTTTTTCATTTGCGTATTGATATGTTGTGTTTTGTATATTTATGTATATGGATTTATATATGTTTGTATTCCAGCATTATATTAAACCATAACATGTAGAAGTTCTTTTTTGTTTCTGAATTTATATAGACATCTCTATCAGTCTAGCAAATGTTTAACGACAGAGGGATACATTCTAGGCTGTATTTCAAAGCGAAATAAAGAAGCGTTGTTGTTCTCTCAACAACATACATTTAATGAAAAGATATTATATTTACAGCGATATTTACATTAATAGTTAAACATTCACAACCATTTTCTCTCTCGCTGCTTGACGCAGCCTTTTCAGTCTCGCCTCCTCTCTCGTGTCAGCTAGCGTTCTGCTTTTCGCGCCCAACCACGGGGTCTCTTCCTTCTTCCAGGGCCAGAGTTCAAAGTCCAATACTGCCACTACATGTTCCTATGTAATGAAACACAATACTATTAGGGAAAAAAATTTTAATGAACTAGAAACAATATTTTTAATTGCCATCAAATTTAAATGTCTTCAAATGGCACCAAATATATATATATATATAAGAACTGACATGATTAATTAAGTTATTATAAATAATATAATAAGTAGTTGGTAAAGTTAAGTATTAGTTTTTAATTTATTTTACGAACTAAACAACATCATAAGGATAGGTTCCGGTCTAACATGACTGTAGAGAGTTGGGTGTAAGGCTGATAACTCTACCCGTAAAAAGAAAACCTTTCCTGTCTCGAAATCTGCCAGTAGGCAGACGGGCCTTGGGCCACCATACAGCTGTTGCGCCGATGATGATGATGATCGATAATTATTACAATAAACAATAAATATAATAAAAATACTAAAAATTTTTAACAATAAATTACTTGTTATTAGTTTTAAATTTCTGAGGAAATGTAACGATAAATTGTTATGTATATTATACGAAATTTGATGAACTTGATAATGAGTTAATGCAACGAAATATGATGCAACTTGATAAATGAGTTAATGCAACGAAATATGATGCAACTTGATAATGAGTTAATGCAACGAAATACGGTGATGAAATAAGATGCAAATATGATGCAACTTGATAATGAGTTAATGCAACGAAATATGATGTGACTTGATAATGAGTTAATGCAACGAAATAAGATGCAACTTGATAATGAGTTATAACGAAATATGATGCAGCTTGATAAATGAGTTAACGAAATAAGATGCAACGAAATAGTTATAACGATGCAACTTCATAATGAGTTATAACGAAATATGATGCAACTTCATAATGAGTTAAATGCAACGAAATACGATGCAACTTGATAATGAGTTAATGCAACGAAATACGGTGTGACTTGATAATGAGTTAATGCAACGAAATAAGATGCAACTTGATAATGAGTTAATGCAACGAAATAAGATGCAATCCTCATGAGTGAAATATGATGCAACTTGATAATGAGTTAATGCAACGAAATACGGTGTGACTTGATAATGAGTTAATGCAACGAAATAAGATGCAAAACTTGATAATGAGTTAATGCAACGAAATAAGATGCAACTAAGATGCAACGATAATGAGTTATAACGAAATGTGATGCAACTTGATAACGAGTTAATGCATATGATGCAACTTGATAATGAGTTAATGCAACGAAATACGGTTATAACGAAATATGATGCAATTGATAGTGAGTTAATGCAATAAGATGCAACGAAATAGTTATAATGAAATACGATGCAACTTGATAATGAGTTAATGCAACGAAATACGGTGTGACTTGATAATGAGTTAATGCAACGAAATATGATGCAACTTGATAATGAGTTAATGCAACGAAATAAGATGCAACTTGATAATGAGTTATAACGAAATGGTGATGCACTTGATAATGAGTTAATGCAACGAAATAAGATGCAACTTGATAATGAGTTAATGAAACGAAATAGTGATGCAACTTGATAATGAGTTAATGCAACGAAATAAGATGGTGTGACTTGATAATGAGTTAATGCAACGAAATATGATGCAACTTGATAATGAGTTAATGCAACGAAATATGATGCAACTTGATAATGAGTTAATGCAACGAAATACGGTGTGACTTGATAATGAGTTAATGCAACGAAATATGATGCAACTTGATAATGAGTTAATGCAACGAAATACAGTGTGACTTGATAGTGAG
>BPLR01011460.1:0-25757 GCA_021605095.1 Caerostris extrusa | reverse complement strand
AACTAGGGTGTTTCAGAAATACCGAATTCCAGTGAAGTGGAGAATTTTCTTGAACCTTTTGGCTGTTCTGGAGCACCTTTTATTATACCTGTTGTTAATGTAAATAGTGCCTCTTTTATGTTAAAACAGGTAAAGCAGTTGTTGGGACTTTTGCACAGTAGTGATTGATGTGCTGGAGAGAAGGGCCAGCAAAGTGGTTTATCCACAGCTGATAATTTGGTTTGTCCCTTTTAGCCAGAGTTTAAACAGATCAGTCGGTAAAGCAGCATCCTTAAATGCAGCCTTTAGAGTAAGGGAAAGAGCTGTATGCTGTTATGCTTTTTTCTCAAACCTGAAACAGAAAGAGGTTCTTAAGTATAGCTGAGAAATTCTGGTTGAAAATTTAACTGTGTCTTTATGAAAGCCAGGTGCCAGATATAAGCTGTTTTGGGTGTGGCTATAATTTTTAGGGTCCTTATCAGAGGTCCTGAGCTGATAGTATTCCCTTGGCCTCTGGAGGTAAAAGAGCTTCATATTTATATATAGTAGTTTTTTTCTTTTGAATGAGTTTCTGACTGCAGCAGCTGATGTAATCGGCCTTCGTTGGGGTCAATGATGGCAATAGGAACTGGACTTGTATCAGCCATATTACTTGCGCCAGTTCAAAATGCAAAAATTATTTTTTTCTAGTTGAAGTTGGGAGTCACCCACAATAAACAGAATACACTGGAATATTTTGTTCAGCAGCTCGGACTGAATAAATGCAGTGTGGATGTAAGAGAAAAGCCACTCTGAGCTTCTTAATTTTCCGACAATTTCTAAAAAAAGAGAATTATGGTTCAGAAGCATGCAATTGGGGAAAATTAGCTCAAATATGAAGTGATAGTAAGGGCTCAGCCTGCCGCCTTTTGAGGAAGTAAGCAAAGTAAGTGAGAGAAGATGGTCATTAGACAGAGATGGTTCAGTTGAGCAAATTCCAAAGTGCTTTTGTGCAGCTTGAAAAAGAATTAAACGGTGTTAACTGGGTGTTGCTTAATTCCTTAGATCCTCAAGTTCTGTGTTTATGTCTTTTCATTGTTGGGTTCAGCTTATACCAGCAATGGAAGTTGTCCTGGTTCTTTGGTCGCCAGTGTGAAGTGGTTATCACTTGAATGCGGTGCCAGATATTCCTCTAAGTTCAGTGCCGTGTTGTTTGTAGATACCTAAATATTAATGAGTTTAGTGCTATTTTGGTTCTGTGTTAAAAAAATATCCAATATCAGCCCAGCAATTCCATCGAGCTTATTGATTCCTGAATAGTAAAGTTCTGGTCCAAAATTACCTGTTAGAATCTGCAGGTTTGTTCCACAAACACGTGCAAAGCTTTAAATCCTTACTTGAAAAAGAGATTGACTTGAATTATAGCTTGGAAGTTGATATAGGTGGTATCGAAGGTGTCAAATGAATGAAATGATAAACTGAGCTGGAAGACAAATGATAACAAGTTTTAGTGAGACAGCCAGAGAAAACATATCTTGGTCTGTGCCCTTCCTTATGCAAGTGATTGGGTACTCAGTGCTCAGATATAGCACTCATAAAAGCTGGAGGCAAAATGGAGAAGTAAACTTTACCCCTTTTTTAGTGGAGGTATAGCCTCTAAAAATTATACTTTAAAAAAAATGGTGGTTTGATGAATGGAAAAGCCCCTGCCCTTCAGCTCGAAAATGTCGTATGTAAGGAAGAACAGATTTTTATTTCCTTTTATTGTAAAACATTTTAGCAGCAAGCATCCTTAGTCTTCTGTAATCATGTCTTTTCCAGTTTGGACCCTCTTTTGAATTTTTTTTGTTAAAAAAAAGTAAGTAAGTTAGTAAAATCATGCAAAATTATTATAGTATTAAACTATGCTCTCTCTTTTAAAAAAAAATTTAGTTGGAAATTGGCTTCAGAGGTGGATCTGAGAATATGTGTTTGACCTTCTGTTTTAATTATAGTATGTGATGGCTAGTTCCCACAAAATGAATAGTCATAGTAGCTTGTTGTATTATTTGTAACTTTTATTTTATAGTATTGTAAATGCCAGTAATTTCATTGAGTTTTTGTAGGCAGGCTTGTGTTGATTCTTTTTGGAAAGGTTTTGAGTATTGGATAAAAGCCCAAAGTTTTTTTTTGGGAAAATAATTTGTTCTGGAGTTGTGGAATTTCCACAGCTGCTTGAGAGTAAGTTATTTCTGCTGTGCCCCAAGTTTTTTCTCATTTATAGTGCAATGTGTGTAAAGTAACAGCTTGCTCCTTATGTGTTCTAGGTGCTCATTGTAAAGCCCAAGTCATGGAAACGTTTCTGTGAAAATATATATGTACTTTTTGGAGGCCTGCATTCCTTTCAGGAAGGGCAAAGGTTCTGTAATAGAATGGAAAAAGTGTCTTGGTTCTTTTCCTTTTGTAAAAACGGAATTTTTGAATCAATGCAAAAGGTTATTTTAAGTGGTAAATCAAGCAATTTTACAAAAATAAATAAAAAGGTTAATATAAATGCTGTACATAGCAGAATTTAATCTTACATGTAAGTTCATTTGTATTGAATTACTTTTATGTTTATATTGATGCAAATTTATATTATCATTATCAAAAAACAATACAACTAAATATTTTTTCTCTTTATTATGTATGTAATGGAATTGACTGTCTTTTATATATTTGCTTGAGTGATTGACAACTGTTATTATTATCACAAATGATCTGATGATAACAAGGTATGCAATGGTTAAGTATGGGTCTAATAAATAATTTTGTCTCTTGAAACTAAAAATTATTCTGTATTCTCAACAAAATTGGACTATCAAATTATGAAATACCCAAAAATGTAAAAAAGTTATGTAAAAAAAAAAAAAGGAAAGGGGAAAACAAAAGATGTGAAGCTCTCAAATATTTTTAAAAATAGTAATTTTTTCAAATTATACGTCAGGTCAAAACCTTTAAATAGTTAATGAACTAAAAGCAAACCCAGTCTGAAACCTGGGTGAGGACAAAATAAAAGCTTCTGTGTCTTTGCTGAAATAGGCACAATAAATCTGTAGACAGCAAAGTTTGTCCTTCATTCAAAATGACTGCTTCAGGATATTTATGTAATTGTCATTGTTGCATTGTACAAGTTTTTTTTTTTTTTTGCTAATTCTTAGATTTTAATGTGTTTGAATAATTGAGTATATTTATCATTAAAAATACTTTTAATATTTGCTTTATTTTAGATGCAATGAGGACTTGATGAAGATGGAACTGAGCTAAAAATGGGCCTATTGCTGCCCCTTTTATGGTGTGTATGATGACTTCTTTCAGTATAGCGAGCATCTATCATTTCCCACAGGAATACAGAATTATCGCTTGATCCCTTCTCCATTACAAATCATGCAGTTTTGACCGTAGGCTATGGTGCTGATAAGAAAACTGGTGAAAATTCTGATTGTTAAAACAGCTGGGGATCGTCTTGGGGAGAAAGTGTGAAGTTATTTCAGAATCCGTCGAGGCACAAATGAATGCGGCATTGAGAGTTATTGCTGTTGCTGCAAAAATCATTCCCAAAAAACAATGATTTTTATATATATTTTTTTCTGACATTAAACTTTTTCATTAATTGTTACACTGATATAGTTTGTAATCTGTGAAAATTGTACACAGTGTTAATGTTAATAAAAACATTATATTATTTTGATTGCTATGAGCTGTAGACGTGTGAATTGCTACAAAAAATTTAAGGAAAAATTTATTTCTGTAATTCTACATTTGGGTATGTTCTATACACCTGCCTTATTTTTTAAATATCGGATGTTTGCTATCTGTAAATACAATAAATGAAACAATAATTAATATGAAATTGATGGATTTTTAATGAAGATTTGTACAATTCATTGATTAAAAGAAAATAAAACTAATTTGATATATGTTAGAAAATTTTTTTATATATTTTTTAGTGTTTTCAATAGCATTATACTAAAGTGTTAGTGGCGTTTGCACTTGTGAATTTTTGAAGCTAGACATGTTATTATATTAGTTGCCATGTTCTTTTACTTTCACGACTTATTTCAATTCGCACCACTGTTGCGTTTCTATTTTTACTTGTGATTAGACAAAACTCAAAAAAAAAAAAAAAGGCATCACGCACGCACAAATTCTTTCGTTTCGTATGAAACGAATGTGACTGTCCCATAACCGGCTTTTCGAATCGTGTTTAATGGCAATGTCTTGTCATTATTGAACATTAAACTAGATTAGCTTATATTTAACAGCTCTAAAAGCTGTTTTTATACGTAGTTCAACTAATGAGTTAGCAAGCGCTAAGTTTCCGGGCTCGTTTAACTTGTCAAAATTGTTACTTCTAAATATTCAATGCATTAGATTAAAAACAGATTCTGTTTTTCGATCCTTTCGAAGGAAAATTCCGTGTTCTTTTTGTACTCTATAGAAATCGGAGTATTGTAATTCGCTTGGTGGTTTAGTCTTGGAGGATTAATCGTTATCTTACTACTGTGCCCAAAAAAGTAAGACCACTTTTCAAAAACTATTTATTCTTCCAAATTTATTTCATCGCCTTGAAAGTAATCCCTTATGGACACTATACACGGTATGCCAACTTTTTTTTAAGGTAAAAGTGATTGTGTGAAGAAATAATGTCCACGTATTTAAAACCAGTAAGTACGTAAAAATATTAAAATTTAAATCTTCTGTCTTTAATGACCCTAACCCTTTGGATGTGTTTTCTTATAATTCCATAGGGGCCTGATCACCAGAGTATCTAGTGTTCGGTACCATAGGTTTCGGGATAGAGTCCTGGCGTTGACATGGTGGTTGTAGGGGTTCGGAGTCCACTTAAACCGTAGGACCCGGTCTTATAACTATAGAGCGTCACAAAAGCCCTATCAGGACTTTCTCTCTCGCCCACATCATTCCCAAACTGTGAGGCAACTCGGCTCTAGGCTGCAGTGTAGTGTGTGTCGTAAAATTAGTAGCCCAGTATCAACGTGAGCAGCTTGTGCAGTAGGCTTGAGATTCAAATCCCTTTGGAGACATTGTCACGGCTTTCAGAAACAAGGAGATTACAACATAACATCGTACCAATTCTCTAATTTCGCGGTCAATGAGGCCTGATGGCTGGCGTTCGGTGCCACAGGTTTCGGGTTTAGAGTCTCGGTGGTCCTCAGATTCCGAACCACTGCAACATCCATGTTACCAACATGGATGTTCGCAGTGATTTGGAATCCTTTAAATCTCAGGCTCCGGTCAATGGTATCGTAGAGCGTTGAGGAGGCACTGTTACTCAGTGTCTGTAGCTTATCTTAAAGTTACACGCGGCCCCTGGGTAGTGCTAAGGAAGGTGAGTAACGCAGGTGTAGTCCTTGCATAGTGATCTTTATATGCCATAAATAAGTATTTGGCAGCTGCATTAGAAAGTATCTATTTGTAATGGGAGATATATCGTATCGGAACTTTGTCCTCGTTTTGTTTACTGTTTTCTTGACTTGGGTTTCGGAATCGTATGTTAACAGATATATTTTTTAATTGACAGAGCGACAATTAACTTTCAATTTCCTATTTTAGCGAAATGATGCTGTATCTTCACTGCCTAAATCTTGCGAAAGAATTCTGCCAGGAGACCAGCCATTCACCTATAGACGAGAAAATGTTACGAAATCGACTTTTTGTGTCGGAAGTGTGCAAATACATGTCTTCGTCCCAGTTGGGTAGGTTTTTTCATTCAGCAAACCTTTTTTTATTACTTGTTTAACAACCTTTTATTTGAATAGTTTTTTTATATACTTGCAATTGCACTTCTTCTGTAATGCGTTTCAGAATTCAGAGTATCTTAAATGGATTGTTTTCCAATAATTATCTTTCTCTGACAGACTTTGTGGCATTTCCGGATCAATTTTAGCCCACAACGGTGTATTAACTTTATTTATACTACCTTTTTACTCTTTGAGATTCCCTTAACTATTTAGGCACCGATTTTAAACTAATTGAGAAAACAATTGTAAAACGCATGCGAATCTTCCCTTATTAACATAAAGGATTCAATTCAAAAGAATGAGCTATCGTGACGTACTTCTAGAATAACGAAACTCGAGGTAAATAGACGGCTTTTTAAAAAAAATTGCATTACCACTTAAGAAAGTTCATTCTAAACTAGCTGTATGGCTTTTCCCATTAATTCTGATATTCATAATTTAAACTCGAACGGAGTAAAACGAGCAGAATAACTATTGAATATGTTTAAGTCTTTTGCGTCACAATTATTACTTTTAGTTTCTAATTAAGAATACAGATTGCAAACATAAATTAAATGCAAGTTTTTAATTTCTAATATCATAAGTTACGCGTGGTTGCAAGCACAAATCTTTACGAAGCACTTGTACACATCTCTCAACTTATTTATGCATTTAGCTTTACCTTTTATTAAATTGGGTAGTTGCTCGCAACCGTAGCATATTTTCAAGCTATATGCGTCCCTGGGTAGTGCTAAACGAATAACAGCAGTGCAACCCTGACATGGAGAATTGCATCTGTATTGCCAGCTGCATTAGAACAATCTTTGTCAAACTGGTTGTGCATTAAAAATATGCTACTCTTTATGAAGGTGAAGAAAAACTGGAACCAAAATATAACTTGTTCAAAAGGAGAAATAGTAAGTGTCATTTAGCAATTCACTTCAATTAAAATATTGAAGCTTAAGTCATTATACGAGTCATTTAGTGTGTAACTCTGAATCGCAGTTTTCAAAATAGTTATTGGATAGTATTAATCTATTGAACTTGTACAAGTTAATCTAATTTTAAACGAATCTAATTTCTGTCTAAACTAAATCAAGTGGCTGCTAGTAGAATTTCGTACCGATTCTTGGCGATACTACTTCCAGCTCGTCTTATTTACTTGATGTGAAATACTTTAATGACTCTTGATCTAAAATTGCCTCTTAATAACTTGGACTTCCAGTGACTTAAATTCAATCATTTTGTTCTGGAGCATTAAAGTGATCTGGCGAATATAGAATTCATTTAATGTCTTGCAGAGTACATAAAGCATTCAGAGTGCATCAATGAGCACATAAGTGAAGCGATTGAGGTCTGTATGGAGGAAGAGATTGCATATCAAGGTTCACGTTACGGATTGGACAGACCTGAAAACGTATGCAAGTAAGTTAAGAAATTGGCGTAATTTTTTAACTGGTCGATTCGATACTAACCAGCAACTTGCACCTACATTCTTTCAATCATAATACGGAATCGCAGAAATAAATTCTAATGGATAATGCCTTCCTGTAGAATGCAGCGCAGGATTTCCTGGTCTACAGACTTGCTGGCCCCTTTTCACTAGACAGACTTTTCGTTTTCATTCGGATGTTAACATGTTGTCCACGTCCTTCTATTATGTAATTTGGCTGATTATTCAATTGATTGTGTAGTTTTCTTCAAGAAATTTTCATATGCATTTTTCATACTTTATGTAGACGAGAAAACTGATCGATTTTTCTTTAAATCATTTCATTTTCAAACGTTAAACTTTCAACTGAAGGTAAGCAACATCTGCTAGTCTACAGATGGCAAGATCGCGTTTTGTTCTCTGAACTGATTCAAATAGTGGATCTTCCAACCTAAATTTTAAACATAAATAATGGAACGAGTTGCTCATTAGCCTCTTTTATTTTCACATTTTAACTTTTGCCAGTTTTAATGTAAAGTTAAAATCCCACTTTCAAAATGCTGCAAATAAAAAAAATCTCGTCACAATGAGTTCAGATTTGAACTGAAGATGCTAGAAGTGGGGAAACGATACGACATCAAAGTTCCAAAGTGTATAATGGATGGCGCTGTAAGCGGCATAATGAAAGTGAATTCGGCTGCTAGTGATGTTTTGAATCGAAATGATGACGTATTTGACATAAGTTGCACATTAAACCAACTGTAGTGCTTGATTGTTTCGGTTTTTTTGAGAGGGGAAAAAATGACTTTCAAGTAATTCAACAGTTGTTCCACTGTCAGTGGAAAACCCATCCACCAACTTTTTGATGTCATACGATTTTTCCCTTCAAGTATCTTCAGTTCAAATTGCAATTCATTGTAAAGAGTGGTTCTTTTACAGCATTCTGAACATTCTTTTTCATACAGCATTCTTTTTTACAGCATTCGATTTACTTTTATTTCCAAAATTACAAGGCGATTATAATTTCTTAATTTTGAATTTTATTAATTTTTAACTTTAACTTGATAAGATGAAAATCTAAATTTTATTAATTATTAAAGTTCGTAGTTTATAGAATACCATGCAAGTTTTCCGTTATATGCAAACAATTCAAAAACTGAATTAAAGTCCATTGGATCAGAAACTAGTCTTCAGATGTTTTTAGTTGAATTTATATAATACTCGAATCCAATCTATATTTCTATTAATATTCAACTAGTTTACATTCTACTGGAACACGGTGTAGGATATATCTAATCTAGTTTATATTTTAGAGATGTGTATGGAAATAACGGGTTTCATTGTATAACCATTTCAGAAATCTTGAAATGAATCAAAACTGCCGCTCAAGAATAATAAGCGAAAAATGTGGTGCTACTGCAGGAAATATTATACAGAAACTCATGCACTATAGAGATGGAATGGAGTTTGAGTGTTCCAAGGTTGACGAATCTACACTCAAAGGTTTGGAACGTCCAGTCTTTTTCTCGGTTTCGGACACTATTGCACAAAGCATATATCCTGATTTTATCTCTAAACCCACTGAAGTAACTGACGAACAAGATGAGAGTTCTGTGGAACAAGATGAGAGTTCGGTTACAACTCCTGAATCTCAAAGTGAAATTTCAGAAGATGCAGATCAAATAGATGCAGCAACGCAGCCATCTGTTTCAACACCTTCGGAAGAAACTATTACATTTGGTTTGTACCTCCAACTGAAGCGTGGAAGTCACGAATTTGTTGGTTGTGGTAAAGCGACTGTTGTAAACACGACTTTGACTAATCTTGATCAGCCTTTGGAGCTTCTGTGGTGTTTTTGGATGAGTCCCACAGATTCCCAAATGTATCCAGAGTGTACAGTTAAAATAAACGAGCCTTGCCTATGGGAAGAAAAATCTCAAAATTCTCAGGACAGTTCAAAAGACGAATTTTCGTATGGAGAAGTCTTTCTCGACATTGTCAGAGAAGATAAGAAGACTAGATTCTTGAAGTCTATAATGGTACTTTCTGTGAAATGCTTCAATCCTTACTTCTCTGAAACTGCTTCCTTATGGCATACACCACTTTGCTCAAATACAATGAAACGCAATATGGGGTCGCATATGACGGCGAATGCTGAACAAAAATTGAAAGATATCCATAGGTCTGGTACCATGGACTTCGAGAACCGTCTGGGAGAACTCGAGAATGCCCGTTCTGATAAGGAAACTTCTTGCGAGCATCCTGAATCTGATTGCTACGTTGATGAGGAGAGAAATTTAAACTGGCCAACCGAGAAACAAATAGACATTGAAGACCTTCTTGAACGTGCTCGTGAATCTTATCCCGTCCGCATCGTGAGTGATGTAGTATACGTCAAAGACGTAGACGATAACATTCCTCTTCAGGATCACGATTCACCCGTGTATCGTCACTCTGGATACAACCCTTATTCTCAATTTCTTTCACGCAAAGGTCGTATAAACGCTGAAGACTCGATTTGGATCGTTGAGAAGGAAGAGTTGAAACATGCAAAAAAAGTTTACCATACTCCTGGGTTTTCTAAAGATGCGTCTTCCGAACATGTGGATGAACAAGAGAACGACGATGCATTTTCTTCTCCGCATTCTAGTGAATCGCCTCGCCATTTGTATCGCCCTTATCGGCTGTTTCGACCTAGAACGGGAGACATCGAGGACGAAAGCGTGTTTCAACCGGAAAGTCACTTCGATTCACGATTCAAGGGAAAAGATTATCCAAAACCGGAAGAAACTGTATTTAGACGTAAAAGCACTTCTAAGCACTCGCAATACGATGACCAATTTTGCCCCTTGCCTGAGAATATCTCCAGACCGCGTAATAGAAAATCCAAAAGCTCCATATATTCCGGAAAGGAATGGGAACGGGAGAGAAGACTTCAGGAGAATTTAATTAAAGATTTTGAAGAAAATGTGTATGATGTATATGGGCATAAGACAGGAAAGGCTTCAGAAGAAAGCTTCGTAGTCACCCCTAGTGCTGAAATGGTGCCAACAATTAAACTTAAATGGGATGAACAGTTTTCTGATGAAGTGCCACCGTCTAATGATGCTTGTGATATAGATGTAATGCCGGATGGTATTTCCGAAAGGGAGAATGAAATGTCTTATGCGGAGTATAGCACGGATCCAAGTACGACATATAGGCACAGATCTTCAGATTTTGAAGAACTTCCTGAATATACGACAGAACAGCCTCTTACAGAGTCAAACAAACCTAAACCTCGTGTTAACTCTAAGTTTTTGGACCAACCTGACGACGAATTTTCACGAATTTAAATATCGTAATCAAGCTTTTCATTTATGAAATCTAGATTCATGCTCTTTAAGTCGAACCCTAATAAATGAACTTATTAGCAATAAAATTGCAAGTGTAATAAAATTAGAGATTATCCTTATAACTATCGGAGCAGAATCCTGCAGTTAAAAAATTTTTTTTTTTTTTTTTTTTGCATTTTTCCTGATGTATTCACAACATGTATTTATGAAAGTTTTTGAAATCCATGTTAACTTGCCTGAATAGATCTTATTTTGATTGTATCTGTTAAATAAAACCTAGTTCTGTTTCTTAGTTTTTGATGTTGTACATTGCATGCAGTTGTCAAATATCTAGTTCAAAATGTCTTGAATTTTTATCCGACATTCAAGCATTTTGAACAACTTTCTTAAAGCACTTAGCACGCAGATTAAAAATGCAGATCTAATAATTAAAAGTAATACACAACATATTACAAAAGTCTTTGCCGTTGAGTCTTTTAAACTAATTTATACTTTTCTAACTACTATGCTAAACAAATTAAAAGTAATTCCGCTTCTTTAGAAACGGTTCAAAATTAAAAGAAAATTATACAGTAAATAAACATCTCGGGAAGGACATTAGCTATTTGCATAAGTCGGTTTATTCCACATTTCTACTTAAAGGATTCTAATCTAATCGTGCAGCCTGATGGTCAATTGGCTGGCGCTCTGGCGATGACATGGACGTTTGTTGATGGTTCGGAATCTACGTTAAACTGTAGATCATGATCTAATTAGCCTAAAATGTGCACAAAATGACAAACTAAACCAATCTAATCTGTACCGATGAATGCCAAGTTATCAAGCAGTCTTAGATTGCTACGCAATAGGAATGCGCTAGAAGAAATCGATGCAAAAGCCATCTTCTATTGAGATTCATATTATGAAAGTTCTGCAGCAGTAGTTAAATTGTAAAGTTCGTTCCCACCGAGGCGTGAAGAGGTGAAGATTCACGCGGCAGGCAAGAATTTTTTGACCCCTTCACAGCGAAATGTCAGAAATAGCATTATGCCTAGCGAAGTCCCACTTCGAGTTGAAAGTGGGTCAACTTGAAGCGGTGGATTTCAAACCGGTTTCAGGCGAACGTGGTGAGGCTAGTGATTGGTCAACGCTTCACGCTTAAACGCCTCACACCTCGGTGAGAGCGAGCTTTAGTCTGCTGTGCACGTTTGCCAAAGGCAGTTGAAACCACTGGCTTTACTTTCAACAAGTAGAAAATGAGCTTTTACCTTTCAGTCTACGATGAAGAAAAATCTGTAATTCATAAAAAAAAAAAAAAAATCTTTTCAATACTACTCTTAAAAGTCTAATTAAAACTTCAAAGATATTGTACAAATCTAAACGGAGGCTATAGTATTTAATCGAATAAAATTATTGCGGGTCATAGCGAATTGGTTTGTCGCTCTACTGTCATCTTGTGCATATTTTAGGCAAAATAGACAGACCTACAGGAAGCGAACAGAAGACCACGTCCCTAACCAATAAACTCTAGCAATTTTGAACTCTATTGGGATTAATTTAATCTTCAATGAAAACCATAACTTATTTGTCGTTAGTTTAGTTTAAGTTCTAATTGATGGCTTTAAATCCTAATTGAGGTTTAGATTGCTTATGATTCCATAAATTGGAGCAATAGGTGACTAAAATTTTTTCTATATTCAATCTAAAGTCAATTCCTACTTTTCTTGCACTATATTACAGAAAGACCTTTTATAAATAATTTTCATTTTTTTTTTTAAGTTTATCTGGCGCCATCTATTGGTAGATATATGCAACTTAAATCTAAAAAAAAAAACTAAAATTAATTAAATTGAATGAATTAATTAATATTAGAAAAAACTGCATTAACATCTAGTGTCATCCACTACAAGTTCAAAAAAAAAATGTATTTGAACTTGAGTGGATAAATAAAGTATTTTATGAACGATTGAAAATTTGAACAAGATATATATAGGGAGAGTGTGAGCCAATGGAAGGAATTGGAAAAAAAAAATGCCGGAATCTTTACATAATCGATTAGAGTTGCATCGATAGCCTCTGACAACTATTTTCAATTTTTATATAATGAGCGGTCGTATTTCTTAATGGTTCTTAATTTAACAACCGAATAACAAGTTATAAATTTTTGTTGGGAAAGCTAAAATAAATACTTCAGTTTATATTTTTCCATTCTTATTCGATTAATTACGTGTTACCTCTCGAAATAAGTGCCATTAAAAGGCTTAATAGATAATACACGGATTTTTTTATCAATAAAGAATTTTCAATATTAGAACGCGAAAATCAATTCAAATAAAAATTAAATTCTTTGTCATTTTAATAAATATACTAATGGATGTGATCTGCTACAGAAAACAAAGCATAATTTCTATAAGCATAAATGTTTAAATACTTTCTCAAAAAAAAAAAAAAAAAAAAAAGGAATGGATAATGGGGGTAATGAATTGCTAGCAACATTTTAAAATTAAATGCTTTTCAATTCCTTCCATTAGTTCACATTCTCCCTATATATCTTGTTCAAACTTTCAATCTTTCATAAAAATACTTTTATTCCTCCACTGTACACTTTTTTATTCCTCCACTAAGTTCAGATACATTTTTGAAACTTGTAGTGGATAACACTGATGTTGATGCAGTTTTTCAAATATTAATTCGTTAATTAAATTTAATTAACTAATTTTAGGTTTTTTTTTAAGGTTTAAGTTGCATGTCTCTAATAATAGATGGCGCCAGATGTAAGAGGAAAATTTCAATATTTGTAAAAGACTTTTCTGTAATATAGTGAAAAAAAAGTAGGAATTGACTTAAAATTTTTTTTTTATTTTATTTTACTTGTTTATATTTATCTTTTAAGTCTCAATCGTGAATTCAAAATACTTTGTAATGATAAGTATTAGTAAAAGTAAGCGATAACACTGGTATACGCCTGAAGATGATTTTCTATGCATGTAGAATGAATCGTAATTTCAATAGAAATGTTTAAAGAGCTGTGAGTCATTTCCCATTCGTTAATCTTTAACAAAAAGGACTGGCGCCCTCTAGTGTCAAAACTCTCGTTTTAATAAAATAAAGTATTTAATTAAAAAAAAATGTTTCGTAGTTTTACCTATGCACACAAAATAAATCCAAGAAAAACAAATTGGAATTCGGATGGAGGATAAAAAAAAAAAAGCTATAAAATTTATTTTGTATGTGTTTTAATCCTTCTAGATGGCTTTCTAAATATCTAGATTTACATGCATAACGTAAGTTTTAATACATAAATTAGAGTTTCAGTAAAAGAAAAATGCATAGTTAAAGCTGACTATGTACTGAAAATGTGAAATTAGCAAAAAGTTACAAAAAAAATATTCTGGAATTTCACAAATAGCTATAAAATCTGGTATATAGTCACTTATATACAGCTGTGCATATATAATATAGCTTCACAAATAACTTTCACAACGCATTAAAAAAAAAAAAAACTTTATAGGGTGAATAGGTTTAGATGAATAGGTTTTTAAACTTTTATACAGAAAATAATTAAAAACTTCTGTGTATAGCAAGAAATTATTTTTCAAACAAAGTAAACCAATTTTTTAGTAACTTATTTCAAGTAGCGAAAACATTCAGATATAGTCATTATTCTTCGTAGTGAAGAATGCCCCATTTTCTTGTGTTCCAAGATTCGTTTACATATTTGTCTTCATTATTCATTTTTTAAAAGAATTATGTATAAAAATAAAATTCAATATTATTTTTAAATAGGGAATTTACCAACTTTTTCTTAAATTAATATATTAATAATTAAATTATTAATTAGGCCAATTGGCTAGTGCTTTGGCCAATTGGCTGTGGTGCTTCAGGTTCAAAACCTGGCGGGTGGCATGGATGTTTGAGAATGGTTCAGAAATCCCGTTAAGCTGTAGGTCCCGGTTTAATTAGCCCAAAGTGTGCACGAAATTACCGTAGAGCAACAAACCAAATCATATTTTGCTAACGAGAAATTTTAGAGATGACGACTTTAGACAAGTTTTTTTCAAACATATTTATGGTTCTTGGTTGGAATTGTCTTATTCTTTGACTTTTGAATGTTGAGAAGTCAATTTCGAGTCAGCAAAGTTAACAAAATTCTGATTCACACATGAAATTTTTATTTAAACTGTTGGAATAGAATACACAACTGGCTTGCTTTCAAAACACATGTATGTAATGGGTCGCCATTATCTTCATTTATCTTTAACCATGTGAGGGGCCTGAATGGCCGAGTGGCTAGCGCTCTGGCGCCCGGTACCACAGGTTTCGGGTTCGAGTCCCGGCGGTGCCATGGATGTTTGTAGTGGTTCGGAATCCACTTTAAACCGTAGGTCCCGGTCCTAATAAGATCGTAGAGCGTTGCGGGGGCCTTGCTACTCCGCGTCCGTGGCTTATCTTCAAGTTACACGACCCCTGAGTCATGCAAAGTGAGTACGTCTGTGCAGCGCTTGCCTTAAGGCATCTAAGACGTCCATGTCTGTATGCCAGCTGCATTGGAACAAAAAATATCTTTAATCATGTGTTTCAGTGGATAATGTTAATTATAAAGCTCTGATGAATGATTGCTATAAATAGTTAAGTATTTAGAAAATTATTTCTCATCACGGACAAGTATTAAAATCATTTTGTAAATCACCGATGGGCTGATGGCCGAGTGACTAGAGCTCTGGTGCTCGGTACCAGGAGTTTCGGGTTCGAATCCCGGATGGGCCCGGGATGTTTGCAATGGTTCGGAATCCATTTTAAGCCATAGGTCTCGATCTCATATGACCGTAGAGCGTCATAGAGCCCAATCAGACTTCTCATCTGCATCATTTCCAAACTGTATAGGGGCAACTCAGCTCTAGGGACAGTGATGTGGTGTAATAGTAGTAGTGGTCTAATATGACTGTTGGGCATAGGGGTTTGTAACCTTATCCCGTAAAAAGGAACCCCCCCCCCAGTCTTAAAATCTGCCAGTAGGCAGACGGCCTTGGCCCACCATGGAGCTCTTGCGCCAATGAAGATATGATCAATGGTCATTGTAGGTATATTTTGTTATATTATTAGAAATAAGTCATTTTAATCTCTTTTCGTTATTATAAGAACATATTTCATGATAACGATACCTACTAATAATACTTTGCAAGCAAGGAATTTTTGAAACCTTTTTTTTTCTGTTAATTTATAGTGAGCAAATCATAATTTCCTTGTAATTTATACAAAGTTAAATGTGCGTTTAATATGCGTTCCATGAAAATGGACGAAACAAATGTATAGTAGTACAAATGAAGAAAATAGTTTTTCCAATATCCAAATAGCCGGCAAATATATTTATAAACTAAAAGTAAGAATTCTTGAAAAAAAGTTTTATTTTAATAAAAGGTCGTTTCGTTTTGTGTTAAAATACATTAACTGAAGGTACTGAAAAAAAAAGGTACTAAAAAAGTTCTGCTAAGCCAGGATTCTTATAAATAGCAGCAGAAAATATGGGCAGAAACATTCCCATAAGATGTAATGTACAAATGAAGAAAATAATTCGTCCACCGCTAATGAATACAATCCAGACATATTACCATTAGACAAGTCCAGATGTGAATTACTTCCTGTTTTAGGCATAGATATTCTAGAGCTTCAGAAGTGAGAGCACGGAACGGATTCAAGATAACTCTTTCATCTTTCCCGGCCGGGCCTGAAACGAGTGTCAGCGCTCTGGCACTCGGTGCCACAGGTTTCGGGTTCGAGTCCCGCCAGTGCCGTGGATGTTTGCAGTGGTTCGAATCCCCTTTAAGCCATAGGTCCCGGTCTCATTTGACTGTAAAGAGCGTCACGGAGCCAAGTCAGACTTCTACCTAAGAGTGCTTTATCACAACAGAAGCTGCCCCCTTTCCCTCCATTCATGAGTGGATTACTCATGGGTTGCCCGTCCCGTACTGCAGGACACTGAGGATTAGTCTTTAACGGCCGATGAAGTTAAGCTATTAAGCGATAAGCCGAAAGTTACCATATATCAGCTTGTGATAAACACGATAAATGTTGTAACGTGTCGGTCTATACTAAACCTATAACAGGTTCAGGTTCACTTTAATTTTAATTTACAAGCATTATACATATATATATGATGTGTGTGTGTGTACATAATTCGGGGTTATTATACTATTTACATAGAAATCAAAATTAAAGATATAAATATGATTCACGAGTGCATTTCACCCGAGATTGGAGATTTTCAGAATTATCGAATCTATACGATGAATCTAATGCACCTGGTCAGCGGCAAACCTTAATTATCCCACGGCGTGATACACGAAACCACAAGGGGCTCACTTTATAAACAGGCGGAATCTCCATTCTGTTCAGTCACTTCATTGAAAAAGAGAAGAAAAGAAATACAACACTTCTGGTCTACTCGTCACAGAGTAGCTTTCAGAATAATGCTCGTCGATTCCTTCTCCAAAATTCACCTTTAAGAAAATCCGTCAATGAGGGGAGGGGTCAGCTTCCCTCACTTCTCGTTCGAGTGGGCACTTCCTCAACCATGGTCTATCACTAATCACGATGCAGTAACTCATGACGTAGTCCATATCCAATCTGTAATTGTTTCGACCTGTGAAGGACGAACAAATAATCACTAGTTTCATGATGTATCATTATCCATGGCACTGATTATCTGCCGTCAGATTTAAAATCACAGGTTGTTCTCATTAGAACAAAACACTAACTCCATGTACTATAAATATACACGACACTGCTGTCAGATTTGTGTGACAGATTGTTTTTATGCACTTGTTGATGAATATACAAGTGTACAAATACTTTTCCCTGGGAACCGAAATGTTATATCACTTCTCATGGGAAAAAATGCTACAATGTGTTGAACGATGGATAAACACATGTTGTCTTATGATCCAAAAGCAGTTTTGATTTTTATGCCAAAAAAAAAAAAAAAAAAAAAATACGAAAGTTCCATCCTTAAGTATGGAGTGCAGAGCGTGAACCTCCAAATGACATTACTTCCTAATTATTGTAGCACAATGTTGGTGTACGGAAAGGATGTACTCAAAAGGCCTTCTATATATCAATGAAAAGCAACTTATTTGTTATTTTATTCAATTCCTTCTATTAGCTCACACTCTCCCTATATATATCTTGTTCAAATTTTCAATCGTTCATAAAACTCTTTTTATTCATCCACTCGAGTTCAAATACATTTTTTTTAAACTTGTAGTGGATGACACTGATGTTAATACAATTTTTCAAATAATAATTCAGTAATTAAATTTAATTAATTCATTTTAGTTTTTTTAGATTTAAGTTGCATATATCTACCAATAGATGGGGCCAAGTAAACTTAAAAAAAAAATGAATGAAAATATTTATAAAGGACTTTCTGCAATATAGTGGAAAAAAGAAAGAATTGACTTTAAAAATTTTTTTTTTGTATTACTTGTTTTCACGATCAAGTGTAAGGTATTTGAAAAGAACAACAATGTTTAGATAAAAAAAATGAGATTATCTAATGGTGACGGAAAGAAATCATTTTAGAATTTGATAAAATAATGCTTATAAGAGTAACCAATATTTGATACATAACTTCCAGATCAAAACGATTAACATAAAACAGGTGTGAAAAAGACTTATTTTATCGTGGGAAAAGCATATATCACAACCGAGTGCATCGCGATTACAAAGAGTAGTTTTTCTTTAGATTATCATTGCCCATGAATATTTGATTTGATGAAGTTGCAGCTTCTAAGGAACATGGATAAAATTTTACTTTTATTGTTAAGTAAGTATAGAAAAACACTAAATAAATATTGAATCATTAAAATTTTTTAACTGAGTTTCAGAATTTTTTTTAATAAAAAATTATATTCTGTAAATCTAACTAAATTATCTCCCATTTATCCAAGATAAAACATAATATAAATATTGTTTAAACATTTAATTCTACTGATTTTGCTTTATTTACTTATTTAATTTATGTATTTATTTATTTATTTTTAATTTATTTATTTTATTTTATTTATTTTATTTTATTTTAATTATTTTATTTTATTTTTTTATTTTATTTTATTTTATTTTATTTTATTTTATTTATTTATTTTTTGACAAAGCATCTACATTACTTTTGGAAAAGTAAACATTTTCCAAATTTAAAGTTAACGTTATATCAACGCGGATAGCAAACATAAATTTTTGTTTTACCTGTTTTTTAATGCACAAATAATTCATCTTTTAAAACTAGTTTTAAATAAAAAAAAATAAATGAAACCATCAAAATCAGGTTTTTGTGTAATTCAATTTAATAAATCCAATTAATTGTAATATTATACTTTTTTACTGGCTTGTTAATTTTTAAGAACTGAATTTATTTAATTAAATACCCAAACATTTAATTCATGAATTTATAATACATCTATCAGGATAATGGCTTTTAAGTTTTTTAAAATTTTATATAGATAATATTATGGAAAGATTCTTGTTAAAAAATTGATAATTGTTATATACATTTGGCATTTTCTAACGACATTTTGGCACAACATCATACTTATTACAAATATTTTGAAAGATTATCTCAATACTTCTGGTAATGATTGTTCATTTAAAAATATTATTATTTATTTTTATATTCAAGTTTAACAAAGAGTGAGTAAAATGCAGAAGATTTTTATGCAGCTAAATGTATGTAACTTTAAAAAAATTTATTCATTTAATTAACTAAATAATTTGAATAATCTCATTACTTAATAGTAACATTGAAATGTTTTTATAAAATTTAAAAATATTTTTTTTTCATTGGATAAATCTATTTAAACTTTTTCTACAAAACTTTTTATTCCCTTAAAATAATAATAAAATTTTTAGGTACTTACGTATTAACGGTACCTTGGCTACAGTTGCGCCAATAAAGAGCACACGCGCCAACCGCAGCTACAGTAGCTTTAAGTGTAGCTGTTAGATTGGCGACACTTAAAAATCGCCAGGTACCGTTAGTACGTAATACCCACTTCCATTTAAAATCAAAACGCTTTCAAAATATTTTTATTCCAAATAATAAAGATTGGCGACACATAAAAACCGCCAAGTCTGTCGCCAAGGTACCGTTAATACGTAAGTACAATTTTTATTTCCTATTTCCTAATATAATAATTTTTAATGTAATAATAATTTTTATTTCCTATTTTTTTTATTTGTTTTTATTTAATTAAAATAATAACCTTTTTAATTTTATAATATTTTATCATAATATGGTATAAATACAAATACAAACAAGTAATATTAAAAAAAAAAAATTTTTAAAGTCAATTCCTACTATTTTTCACTATATTGCAGAAAGTCCTTTATAAATAATTTCCATTCATTTTTTTAAGTTTATCTGGCGCCCTCTATTGGTAGATATATGCAACTTAAATCTAAAAAAAACTAAAATTAAGGAATTAAATTTAATTACTGAATTAATATTTGAAAAAACTGTATTAACATCCAGTATCATCCACTACAAGTTCAAAAAAAAAAATGTATTTGAACTTGAGTGAAGGAATAAAAAGTATTATATTAACGATTGAAAATTGGAACAATATATATATAGGAGAGTGTGAGCTAATAGAAGGAATTGAAAAAAAAAGCTCTGTTAAGTTTTAATCCTTTTACAAATCAATCAATTTCATTTGGCCACAATTTTGCTGTGCAGCTGCAATTATTTAAAAAAAAATTAATCACAAAACTTTATTATGCACATTTTTAAAGAATTTGAAAAAAAAATAGATTACTTAATGGTGCAGTTGTTAAGTTTTAAAAAAATTACAAAAAGCATATACACAGAAATGGTTTGCAACAGCGAAGAGCAAATGCAAAATATTTCAACTCGTTCCAAAATGTAATCGATTTCACTTTACGTAATCGGTTTTTTTTTTTTTTTTTTTTTTTTTTTGATGACATAACTAAACAAATATTCAACCTAAATATTTTATTCTTAAAGTAAATCAATTGTTACCAGGAGATGGAGCAGTGTTTTATTTAACAAGTTCTATCAATTTAAGTACACAAATGAGAAAACCGTTTGAGTGTAAAAAGAAAGATTAATGAGTTACAACATAACCGACAATCCTATAACAAACACAAGATTTTTACATAACCGTGCCTTTATATAACAATTGGCTTAATTTATTTATCCTTTTCTAGGCATTGCGGCAAAAGGTTATTTATTTTTCTGTAATTAAATTTTACGAATTGACTTTATGGTAATTATTTCAAAAAATCGAAATATCTGACTTTTAATAGTCATAATACTATGCAAATGAAGCATTTATTTATTTCCTCTGTTAAATAATTTATATCAAATCTTATTATTTAACATTGATTTTATTTTCACTATTAGGTATAACTACTGCTTTAACAATTACTTATTTTGTTTATTCTTTTCTAGACACTGCGGCAAAAGGGTTATTTATTTTTCTGTAATTAAATTTTGAAAATTCACTTTATGGTAATTATTTCAAAAAATCGAAATATCTGTCTTATGATAGTCGTAATATTATGTGAATGAAGCATTCATTTAACTAACCTATCTCATAACTAATGTATGAGATAGATTATCCTCATTTAACTAATCTATCTTATATTTTGTTAATTAATTATGATTCTATTTTAACAATTAGGTGTAACTACTGCTTTAGCTTCACCAAACTGCTCTGAAGATGAAGTTTTGAAATGCGGCTATTTGGGAGACAAAGATTGGAGAGGAAAAACTTGGCCGGAAAATGAAACAGAATTAGATAAGGCATGCAGGTATAGCAAAATTTCCAAATTTATCAGCAATCTTGATGAATTTGCTATTCAAATCTGATGTCTATCCATTCAAAAATGTGCAATTCATGGTGCTAAAAGTCAATTGTCAAGTACCTTTTAGGTGCAGATATTCATTCATTTGCAAAATTACATTTCAACTAATCATATCTACTTAAGTTCTGTATATTTCATCGTTTAATACATTTCGTCTATATTGAAGGCGTAGTATGTAAATTTTTTATTTCCAATGGCAAGTTTATACTACAGCATATATATAAAAATAAACACAAAGAACAAGATAGAAACAAATGACATCCGTTAATCCATCCACTTAAGTCTGGCAATCCAATAACGCTTCCATAAAGAAACAGGAGGCAGTGTAGAACAGGAAGCAAGGTGAGACATATACATTTCTTCGTGGTTATCACACAGGAGACAGAGAGGGCCAGGAGCCAGTTTAATTCTGTGAAGGTGCTTGTGGAGACAATCGTGACCACAGAAAAGCCGTAGTAATACCATCTATTTTTCTCTAGGCCATTCAGGGATATCATGAAAAAAATTCAATTCGTTTATCAAAATCTAAAACCGATGAATTTCAATTATAAATTTATGGCAAAATATTTTATTTTTGAAATGTATGGCAGATCAGAGTTTAGTTAATAAAGTAAAAAATATTTAAAAAGGAAATTTCTGGAAATAGATTGGAGAGTATTTAAATAGAAATTTTTGTTTCTGTTAACAATGTATACTGAATTTGAAATAAAAGAAATAATGTTTATGTAAATTAAATTAAGTTTGTTCTTATAAATAAATTACTAAGAAATTCATTTTTACTTATTATGGACTTGGGAAAATTTATGTTGAATATAAATATTTGAAATCGATTAACGATTGTGGCTTAGAATGCTTGCAATTTTACTGTTATTGGATACTATGAAATTACTTCTTTATTTTTTTATCAATGCAGTTATCTATATTGTGTAAATTAGAATATGAATATATCATTTAATTTTTAACATTTATTCTTTTTATTTTTTATGGAAAATCTTATGATGGCTGTAACTTTAAAAAAAAGATGTTTGTTTCATTAAAAATAAAAATTAACCTTTAACTATACTTTCAAATAAATAAATAGTTTTTAGGAATTCTTTTAAGAAATGACAAACAAATGCAGGATTATTTTCCTTTATTGATCTCTCAGAAAATAAACTTTCCATCATTACAGTCAGAATTGGTCATGGCATACATAAGCGAAACATGAATCCCACAAATATACAAAAAACCATGTCCACAGTAGTAAATTAGTCATGCCATACATAAATGAAACATGAAATTCACAAATATACAAAAAATATGTGCACAATAGTGAGTTGATCATGTCATAAATAAATGAAACATGAAATCCACAAATATATGCAAATAACATGTACACAATAGTGAACTGGTCATGGCATACATAAATGAAACATGAAATTCACAAATATACAAAAAACATGTGCACAATAGTGAGTTGATCATGCCATAAACAAATGAAACATGAAATCCACAAATATACAAATAACATGTACACAATAGTGAACTGGTCATGGCATACATAATTGAAACATGAAATTCACAAATATACAAAAAACATGTGCACAATAGTAAGTTGATCATGCCATAAATAAATGGAACATGAAATCCACAAATATACAAAAAGCATGTGCACAATAGTGAATTGGTCATGGCATACATTAATGATACATGAAATCCACAAATATGCAAAAACTCTGTACACAATATTAAATTGGTCATGGATATAAATGAAACATGAAATCCACAAATATAAAAAATGATGTGCACAATGATGAATTGTTCATGTCATATATGAATAAAACATGAAATCCACAAATATGCCAAAAGCCTGTACACAATGCCTAAAAGCATGATAAAGCAAAATAGGTGCAGTGTTTCAAAAAATTAGCTCTATTATCTTCACAAAATAATTTAAATTGCATTGATTTTGAGTCATAGCTGTTGCTTCAATCAGAAATAAATCTTCATTTAAATAAAGTTTTCTTGAAGAATTGCATTTTTCTCACATATTTCGAACTTTATTTCCACTCTATCAGGTAAAAGTTTGATAATTCTTTGAAATTTTTCAGCGACGTGGAACCCAATCTGGACTGTCAAATTGCTTTTGTGCGAAGGTGCCCTAACTCTCAGCTTGCTGGATTTTCTCAGTACTTGATAGAATCAAAAACTTTGTACGGAAAGTTATGCGTTGCATCTGATTTTCGAACAAGTAAGTAAAAAGGAAATGTGCTTGTGCTTACCTCAAATTTCTTTCTAACCAAAAAAAAAAAGTTATCCTAAAATCCATTTAAATATAGTGAAAAAGGGCAGAAAGTATTTTATTGTATCTCGTATTCAATTTCCTAGCCTTAAATTTCATTTTTGGGAAAAAGTATACTTAAATTTCATTGAAAAACTTTTATATTTTATATTTTCACGTAAAAAGAATATAAATTAATTTTCTTTTTTCATATAAAAAATCATGTAAATAAAAATTTTTCATTGCATAGTTTTATTACACTTTGATTGCATATTTTAATATTTATTATTTTACTCTGTACGTTTCTAGGGTTCTAAAATGCCCTTAGTATTTAAAAAACATCGATCAATTTTATTTTATTGTTCAAAAGTACAGAATAAAGGTATTTAACTCAATAATTAACTATTTTTTAGTTAATTATTGAGTTAAAATTTAGGAAACTAAACAGTTGAGGTTGGGTTTTCAAATGATTTCTCTTACTAGTGAAAATTGCCATAGAACTTAATTAAAGGAATAATGCAATTAAAAACGGGTGTAAGTAATACTTGAAGAAATAAAAATGCAGTTCTCAACTCTTCAAATTTATCATTGTTAACAGCTGGTGAATTGCTTAAATGATAAAAAAGTTTGTAATCAATTCAAATTTGATAATTGATTACGAAATCGTGTTATAAATATTAAATAATTAATCATAATCAATTAATATAATTAATAAATAATCAATCATAATAAATAATATAAATATTAATAATAATAATAATATGAGTAAATCTAGTATCAATGAATTATCAAAAATTAATTTAAAAACTATACATTCGATAGTAAAAAAATGTTGTATGTTTGAAAAAATGATGCAGATATACAAATTTTTGGTACCATCCTTCTCTCAGTTAGCACCATTGCCAAATTTGGCGATAACAATTAAAAATCGCCAAACTTGGTGCTGATGTTATATTATCTAATTAAAATCTATTATTACAAAACAGTAGTATTCCTCATTTCAAAGTAACTCAAAAAAAATGTTGCTGCTATTTAAAAAAACATCGATCAGTTGTTTACATACAAGTTTTGTAAGCAAAATTATCTAGTTATTAAAAATTTAAAGAAATAAATAATTGAGGGTTTTATTTTCAAATGATTTCTCTTGATAAGGAAAAATCACCATAGAGTTTATTAACCAAAGAAAGATGCGATTAAAAAATCGATGTAAGTAATACTTGAAGAAATAAAAATGTAAATTTTCTGATTATCTTTTTGGTGAGTAACGTTTAATGTAATAAGGTATCAGTGGCGAATAACATAAAGTCAAACATCCGGCTTAAAAGAAAAAAAAATTAATTTTTTTCCTTTCTTACTTAAATATTCTTCAAATTTATTATTGTTATCAGCTGATAAATTGTTTAAATGGTAAAAAATTTTTATAATCAATTGAATTCGATCAACTGATTACGAAATTGTGTTATCAATATTGGTAAAATAATCGCTTGATTAAATATATTTCAGTGAATTATCAGAAGAATTAAATGAAAATTATTTTTTCCTAATAATTTTCATTTAATTCTTGATAATTCACTGAAACTATATTTAATCAAACGATTATTTACTAACGATTATTACTAATTATGCATATTAATAATGGATTTTTGAAGTTCGAAACATATTTCCTTCAATTACTATTTACTTTTGTATTGGAAATCGTAAATCTTAAACTGATTTCTATGTTTTACAAATAATAGTTATGTATGATCATCACTTTCTAAATTGCATATTATAATCCAGTATGCGATTGATGGCCAATAGGCTAGCGCTCTGGCCGTTGGTACTGCAGCCTTTCAGGTTCGAATCCTGACGGTGGCATGGATCTTTGTGAGTTGTTCGAATGCTCGTTAATTAGCCCGGTCTAATAGTCACCTGCCTGAAGTGTGCAACAAAAGGACAGTAAAGGACAAAAACCGAATGAAATAAAGAATATTTAAACCATTCAACTTTAGTAATGTAAATGTTTACATAACTGATAACAAAAAAATTTGTCCAAATATAATGAATTGGTTTTATTTTTTTAATTCAGAAATAAAAAATTATAAAAATTAATCAATGAACTTCTTGGAAAAAACTTCTTAATTTAACCGGTAAAATAAGGCAGTAAGAATACTTTA
>BPLR01011459.1:0-35830 GCA_021605095.1 Caerostris extrusa | reverse complement strand
AGCAATTTGGGATAACTTTGCTAAGTGGATGACACAACAAGGAAAAACAAGAAAAGCAAACTTAGAGAGGAAGGATTAACTTATTGTTTGTGATCTAGCTATTGCTTCGCCATTGGCTTTTTGTGATATACGCTCTCTAGCTCCTAATTTCATTACAGTATTTAACTTCTCTGTGGTCGTTATTAGCAATAAAATATATTTTTAAAAACTCTTTTGAGACTCTGCTGGCATGACTGTCATATATTGGGCTTAGAAGGACTAAGTTATTGATTAAACATGTCTAACGTTGGCTTTATGATATAATACACAAATGTCTTCGCATTGCAGTATTTAATTTCTCTGTGGCCCTTACTAGTAATAAAATATATTTTTAAAAACTCTTTTGAGATTCTGTAGTGATTGTCATACATATAGGGCTTAGAAGAGCCATATTATACTCACATGTTAACAACTAATAACGAAATGGATTGATGTTTTGACGGTATATCATTTCTTAACTTCTTTATTGAAAAAGAAGATAGAGAAATTGAAAAGGATGCATCATGTAGTAAAGACGTGAGGTAATCTATTATTATATTTAATGTCATAGAAGTTCTTTTTCCAATGTGAGGATATATGTTTAGTAAGCATCTAGCAATTTGCTTGATAACTTTGTTAAGTGCACACAACAGGGAGTAAGAAAAACAGCCTGTGAGAGAATGGCAGTTATTGCTAAAACGTCTAATTTTAGCTTTGTGATATAGTACTCAAATTTAATTTCGTTGCAGTATTTAATTTTTCTACGATCGTTAATAATGTAATACACATATTTAAGAAATGCTTTGAGAGTCTATATAGCGATTGTAATATATTTATCCTATATAGAAATTATTTATTCTTAGAAGAACAAAGAATATTATATTTGGTTGCTGACAGCCAACGTAATGGATTCATTTTTGACGAGAGATAATTTTCTCAACTTCTAGAAAGAAGATGAGAAATTGAAAACGATGTAACAAAAACATGAATAAAAATGACTATGTTATTATATTTTATTATAATAGGAGTTTTTTCCCAATGTCAAGATGTGTTGTAGTAAGCATCTAGCAATTTATTGATAAATTTGCTAAGTGGACACAACAGGGAAAATTTAAGAAAAGCAGCCTAGACAGAGTAACTAAATTATTACTAAAAACAGGTCTAATTTTGGCTTTGTGATATAGTGCTCAAAATTCTTTTCATTGCAATATTTAATTTCACTATGGTCGTTATTAGTGCTAGAACGCATTTTTAAGAAATCTTTTGAGAGTGTATAGTGACTGTCATATATTAATCTTATATAGAAAGTTTGGTTTGTAGCTAACTGTCATTTGTTTCCTTTTTAGGCTAATTATACCAGACTTCGCATTGCAGTATTTAATTTCTGATTTCGAAATAAAAATATCTATGCCATTACCTCTTTAGATAGGAAGATTTCATTCTTTAGAAGAGCAATATTATATTCTTGTTGATAACAACTAATGAAATGGATGGATGCATTGACTCTAGATGATTTTCTGAACTTCTTTGAAAAGAAGATGAGAAATTGAAAACGATGCACCAAAAAAAAAAAAAAAAACTGATTAATCTATTATTATATTTATTGCCATAAGAGTTTTTCCCAGTTTCAGGATGTGTTTAGTAAGCATCTAGCAATTTGTTGATAACTTTGCTAAGTGGACGATACAACAGGGAAAATTCAAGAAAAGCAGCTCAGAGAGAATTACTAAGTTATTGCTAAAAGTATAATTTTGACTTTGCTATATAGTACTCAAATTGTTTTTCATTGCAGTATTTAATTTCTCTATGGTCGTTATTAGTATTAGATTACATTTTTAAGAAATCTTTCAGAGTTCTGTAGTGATTGTCATATATTATTCTTAGAAGAGCAGTATTATGTTTTGTTGCTGATAGCCAAAGAAATGGAAAGATGTATTTACGAGAGAATGTCTTCTATATTTTCACTATATTGTCTTCATCTTAGTTGACAGTTTTGCTAAAATAATGAATATAAATATTAAAGATCTTCTTAGAATGCAGTTTTCTTTATATAAATTTAGATATTAACTTTTCAACCTATTTTTCTGGAACAACATTTTTCATTTGCTACACTCAAATGATTACCCCCTCTCCAAGTTTATATGTTTGAAATTCTTCTTTTAGCCCGACTCATGACTCAAGTAACGTGCTCCGCTGGTGAGCTTTAAGGGCTGAGGTTCAATCCACTGGCGACATTGTTGTAGACACTGTTTCAAACACGAGGATGCTCGATGGAATTTGTGATGTTCACCATCTTGCCTCGTGAATCAGACTACTTGGTGGAGTTCTCGCGTTTTCCCCATGTAATATGTAAATACGAGTAGTCCTCCTGGAAGGCACTGGCTTCTTTCTTCATCGAGTTGGAGCCAAGTCAGACTTCTAGTTAAACTGCTCCATCACAACTGAAGCTGCTCCCTTCCCTTCAAACAATAAGTAAACTACTCATGAGGCGTCCATCTCGCGCTGCTGGACACTGAGGATTACTCACAACAACTATTATTGTGCATATTTCATGAAGGGTAGGGATATGGTTAGGTTTGCTTTTCTACCTCATTCTAGATAGCTCATTTGTCAAAACACTTTGCAAAAAATCAATGCTTTAAAACTCAAAAAAATTATAATAAATAAATAAAATAAAACTAACGTACAAAAGTGATCAGTGAAAAACTCCGAAAATATACAAAAAGAACAAGACCGAAAGAACCGAAGATATATAAAAATTGTACCATGATAAAACATCGCTATATTTCTTAAACAAAAAAGGTTTTTTTTTAAAAAAAACACTAATTTCTTTAGCTTAATTACACCGATTAAGATAACAAACCACATTGTAATTAGATGTCTTTAGTGAAAAAAAATTAAATCATCGAAAAGTGTCTAAAAAAGGATAAAAATGAAAACTTAATCCACAAAAATAATGAGAATAGTTTTCTAATTACTTAAGTTTAATTAGAAACAACAACAAACAAAAACGGTTAACTGCAGATTTATATATTTTTTTTTTCCATAATAACTTATGAATAAATACAATTAATTTTATTCTTATAAATGCATGTTTTTTACTATTTATTCTTTGATATTCTTTCTATTTAAGTTACAAAAATTACAATTTTACAAAATATTTCATGTATGTGAAATCATGCATTCATTAAAAAGATTTAAAAACCACTCAAAATTCTATTTTTTCTCAGAAAAGACAACTTTTAAAGCGAATTTCGAACAAAAATTGTACGAAATTAAAAACTTTTTCAATGTAGATTTAGCTTAGGGGAAAAAAAGATTGAATATATTTTTCTTGCCAAACAATTTTCGAAATCATGTTATATAATATATAGTAATAAATACATAATATTTACATAATACATAATAATAAACACATAATATTTACATAATACATGATAATAAATACTACATAAATATAAAACGACTTTTGTTTTTCTAATAAGGCAGACGATTTTTAAAAATTCAGAGGTTAACTGTAACCTTAAAAATTCTGTAAAGAAGAAAAAAGGAGGAGAAAATTCAGAATTTAATCTTTTTGATTCTTTGAAATATTAAAAAGCTTCGTAGAAGTGAATTGTCCAATGTAGAAGATCGAAACGTTTTGTTCCATTACGATAAATTAAAATCTAAAAGCGAACTAAGTAAGATTTAGAATTATTTCTAAAATAACTATTTACAATGTTTTGAGTAAAAAGAAGTATCTGAAAAGCCGAAGATCTATCCGCAAAAAGCAATTATCAGTTTGTAACAATATGCAGATTTTCAATTTGCAAAGTTGCCCATTCTTAATATAGTACCACAGACAAGTGTCTTATGCACCTGTGTTACAAAGTTTAAAGTTGAATATGGATTGAAAGTTAAATGATGTTAATTTTCAGAAACTAAGAAGAAATCCAAGAGTATTTAAATATCAGAGAAAAAGCATGTTTAAAGAGGAAAGAATGTCATATCCTGGAACTCTACTTGAAAAAAATAACACTTTTGGATAGCAACAAATTTCGGATGGAAATAACTACTATTACTATGTCTCAAAACAATAATTTGACGAGTTCTTCATTAAGCAGATGGGAGAAAGTTCTGTTATAGTGTGAGACACTTTTTCCATGTGTAAGAAAATGGGATTTGCAGAAAGGTGACAGCAAAATCAACTGAGTGTTATCAATGAATGTTACATGAAAACCTGATGCATACTCTCTTGCTACTTTTAGAAGGCTAACATGGAAATTCCTATAAGATAATGCTTCCAACCATGAATCTAAATCAATAACAGAATTGTTTAAAAAAAAAACGATAGATATTTTATTTTGATTCAGATTTAGTACTGACCAAATCTTTATAAAATCCTGAGACTAAAATGTCTCGCTTAGTTTACAAAAATCAACATTCAGTGGCATTCATCATATGATTTGGAAGTCGCCTTTATAGTTTAGTTTGTCGCTTCTACTGTCAATTTTTGCACATTTTAAGCTAATTGGACCGGGGTCTACAGTTTAACGTGGATTCCCAAATGCAGCCAGAATTCGAACTGAAGCCTATGATACCAAATGCCAGAGCTAGCCAATTGGCCATCAGGCCCCTACCGGTACTATAGAGAAATGGAATAATGTTCCAAAACTGCCCTTAAAAATAGTTAAATCATTGCCAAATGAAGTGAGGAAAAATATCTTATTAAATGTGCAAAACTTTTTTCCACAGATGGTGTCATTTTTGTACATTTGGACATTTTGGACATTCTTGGAATTTTTTGGACATTTTTTTGCTACAATTTTTTTAAATCTCTTACATATAAAATGCTAAATATTATTTAAAATTTCATGTTCTGATATGGAGTATATTTTATGTTGATTAAAATATTCAACTAATAACCTAAAAAGAAAAATCGTCTCGTGATTTTTTTACTTTTTTTGTAACAGATTATATTAATATTGAATTGTTCATACAAACAATTTAATGAAACATTTGCAAATGCAAACTAATGTTTATTAATTTCACTTTTATAAAAAAAAAGTCAAAATAATTCATTACATATATGGGGAAGTCACAATCTTTAGTGTTAAAGTATTTATTGAAAAATGAAAATCTTTTAAATGTTAATTGTTCTTAGTAGTGAAAAATTAATGTTTAATTATAATATATATATATATATATATTTTGCCATCACTATGACGAACTTAATTATGAAGCCCATTAATGCTGATATTTTATAATTGTAATAGATATAACTTTATCTAAGTTGGAAAAAGGAATGGTTAACGGAATGGAATAAAAAAAACCTAACTAACAAAATTAATTACAATCATTGCACTATTAAATTAAAGCCTCCCTTTCTAAGAAGGACTGCATTATCTAACTCAGTATAAAACCCCATAACTAGTCACATCAAAGTATAAATAAATAAAAAACGAAATGTGTTGTGTCTTTGCAATAACCCATAAAATTATCACTTTAATAAAATATTGCAACATTGAATATATCCCGATAGATTCGTTTTATTCTAAATTTTGTGCGATGAGATACAGATAAAAAATAAAATTTATTTACGTATATAAAGAATATTTTCACAAACATTTTTTTTTCATATTAGTAAACACAAAGGAAATATTAATTATCAATATTAATAATAGAATGGGGCCCGTAGATTTAAGTTATATGTTTTCAATCAATTATTACTACTTACTTTGATTACTTTAAAGGCGATGAAATAAATTTGGAAGAATAAATAAAGAGTTTTTGAAAATAAAAAATAATTGGTCTTACTAATTGTAACAGATTTGTGCACCATAGTATCTTTTCCCAAGGGACAAATTAACGCACTTACGTGGCTCATCTTGGTCAGCAGTTGAAACTAGTTGATCCGGCATCGATTTCTTCAATCAATTACCGTTATGCCTTGGACCATAATGATATCAGATGTTCATCTTGAATAGTAGTTGACCTGGTAGTCCCAGCATCGTTCACTTCAGGTCGAAATAACGTGATGTAATACCCTTCTTTTAAATCAAAGAGTTTACAGACCAGAGTACCCAAGAGGAGTGTTTACACACGTCCTCTTTCTCCACCACTTTCCATCGCTCGTTCATCTCTCAACCGTCCCCACATCACCTGTTTTTTTTTTCTTTTTTTTATCTTATGTCCTGCACCATCTACGGTCAAATTCCGAACATAAATAAACAGATAGCATGCAAATAGACAGTATACAAATATAGATAGATAATATGTAAATAGACAAATCGATAGTATACAAATAGATAGATTGTATATAAACAGACGAATAGATATTATACAAATACATATAGATAATATGTAAGCATACAAATATAGATAGATAATATGAAAATGGACAAATAGATAATATAGATAGAAAATCGACAAATATATAAACAAATACCATACAAAATGTTTAGTAGGCAAACACTCTCAGACACTAACTATGTAAGTAAAAGAAAACTTTTCCTTTTGTTTGCAAAAAAAAAGAATCGAAACCACCAAGAGTTTCACACCAAATAGAATGACTCCCTGACTCCGTTTGAGAAACAGTTTCCCTGATTAACTCCATCGCTGTATTCCGAGTTTGTTTCACTTAATTCCCATTAGAAACTCAACAAATCTTACCTAATAATGAAAGAGGCCCAGTTGACCGTCTCCAACTCATTTCCAGGTGCCCTCCACGGAATTGGGAAGAAAATCAGCAACCATTATCAGCACCACCGAAGTAATCGAGGGAAAAAAACTGACCGAGGAATCAGTACCTCTAAACACATCGATTTCGAGGATTCCGATGCGACATTAGAAGTCCCAACCACGTCCCCAAGACCCAGAGGAGGGTGGTTGACTGAATGCCTTTCCCCCTCATCCAATTATACTGGGGTCTATTAAGGTGATTTACTGAATGGTGCTCCTTTGCCTCATTAGTCGTCTTCGTACAGAGGTTTCAAGAAGTTGTTACTCTATACATTTTGCAGTGGATTGTAGTCTCTAATTACTCATAGAAATCTAAGGAAGAGATTGTTTTTTTAGAGGTGGGCGATTTTATTCCACTTTCTATACCGAACAACTGAATATAAAGTTTATAAAATACTTTAATGAGGTAAGGCTGTTGTAAGGTAAAAATGCTAATAATGGTTCTAAAGCAATTAGGATAGAATTGATGTGCCGATATTTTTAGTTAATATAAATATAAATTAAAAATGGGTAATTATGGTAGTTACAATATTCATTCTACTACATGAGTTAAGGTAATTTTATTAATATATTGATTTAGTTTATTATTTAAATATCTTTAAATTACTAGAAAAAAACTGCTCCAACGACGGTCAAAGTCCAAAGAAAATAGATAGATAGTACAAATAGGCAGTATACAAATATAGATAGATAATATGTAAATAGATAGATATATCATATACAAATACACTGATGTCCATAAATTAAGGATAATTCAGAATCACACAGTAATTGAACTCTAAAATAAAAATTTCACCAATAGAATAATCACACACATCTTGAAGAAGAATATGCAAATTACAGGAAACCACCAGATAGCGCGGATAGTACGTCACAATGACGAGAGTGTAAGAGAGGGGTATATAAAGGAATGGTGGCAAAGAAGTAAAATTGTTCACAAGCGCTTTAAAAAGCCTTTCAGTGCAATAACCGCATAGTTATGGCACAAAGGAAGCATTTGGATGATTTTTAAGTGGTAGAATTATCGGACGACTGGAATGTGACGTACCCAGCTGAAAGTATCCGAGGAACTTGGAATCGCCCAGAATGTCATCTCCAGGCTTTGGCAACGATTCCAAGATGTTGGTAATGTGAGTAGATGTTACAGCACAGGTCGCCCCGAGTTACAACGCTGAATGAGAACCAATATTTAGCAGTTACTGCCAAAAGAAACAGACGGAGCACAACATCAGACCTATCTCGTCAGCTCTCTTCAGCTACCGGTACGACAGTTTCAAGGCAGACCGAGTACAGACGCTTAGGGCACGTTGGTCTATATGCTCGTAGGCCTGTCAGATGTGTTCCACTTACCGCAACTCACTGTCGCCTGCGATTAACCTGGAGTAGAGAGCATGCATTATGGACACCGTAAGAGTGGTCTTGTGTGATGTTTTCCGACGAGTCCAGGTTTAGTTTGCAGTCTGATTCTCGGCGGACTTTCATATGGAGAGCGCCAGGTACCCGTTACCACCAACAGAACACCCTTTCATTCCACCCTTTGAAAAATAAGAATTTTTTTTTTTTTTTTTACATTTTTTTACTTTCCTTTGAAAATATTACCAAAGTGACGTGAGATATGTATGAAAGCTATCACTTTGAGATATTCTTTTTTTTTTTTTTTTTTCTCAATTTCTTAGAAAAGAAGACGAGAAATTTAAAACGATGCAAGAAAAAAAAATAAATAAAAATGACGAGTCTATTATTATATTTATTGTCGTAGAAGGTTTTTTTCCCAATGTGAGGATATGTCTAGTAAGCATCTAGCAATTTGTTGATAACTTTGCTAAGTGGATGACACAACAGGGAAAGTTCAAGAAAAACAGCTTAAAGAGAATGAATAAGTTATTGCTTGTGATTGGCTTTGTCATATAGTACTCAAATTTCATTTCATTACAGTATTTAATTTCTCTGTGGTCGTTATTAGTAATAAAATATATATATATTTTCTCAACATCTTATAAAAGACGAAGAGAAATTGAAAACGATCCAACAAAAAATAAGCAAAAATGATTAAACCATTATTATACTTATTGCCGTAACAGTTTTTTTTTTCAATGTGAGGATGTGTTTAGTCAGCATCTAGCAATTTCTTGATAACTTTGCTAAGGACAGACGCAACAGGAAAATTCAAGAAAAGCAATCAAAGAGTATGACTAACTTATTGCTAAAACATGTCTAATTTTGTCTTTGTGATAGAGTACTCAAATTTGTATTCATGACAGTATTTTATTTCTATATAGTTGTTATTGGTATTAGAATACATTTTAAAGAAATCTTTTGAGAATCTGTAGTGATTGCCATTTAATATTCCTATATAGGAAGAATTTATTCTTAGAAGAGCAATATTATGCTTGGTTGTTGACAGACAACGTAAAGGATAGATATATTGACAAGAGAATACCTTCTATACATTCACTATATTGTCTTCATCTTAGGTGATAATTTTGCTAAAATAATCTTGAACATAAATATTAAAGATCTTCTCAGAATAAAGGTTTCTTGATATCAATTTAGATATTAAATTTTTAACCGATTTTTCCGAAACGGCATTTTTCATTTGCTACACTCAAATGATACCCTCTCCAGGTTTATGTGTTTGAAACTCTTCTATTTTTCTCATATTTGTTCATATAGTGTCCGGGAGAAAGTTCATGTTTGTTATTCTACCTCATTCTTGATAAATCTTTTCTCTGAACATTTTAATACAAAAAAAAGATTATAAATAAATAAAATAAAACCGAATAATCAAAAAATGATTAATGGAAAACTATGTTACGAACAGTGGCTAACAATAGGGTGGCAAGAGGGGCAAATTGCCACGGGCCCTGGAGCGAGCAGAGAGGCTATGAGTACAGGAAAAGTTTTACATCTATTGTTAGAAAATAAAATAAAATTTAATAATTCTGTATTTAATAAATTTAAGTTACTAAAGCTATCAATTCAAAAAATGCGTACGAATATTTTGAATGTATTCATTTTTATGAAAAACAAATCGCATCTGATAGTAATAGTAATAAAAATAGTTACGCTCGGGTAATTGTGATTCTAGGGTCTTCCCTAATTTCTGTTTCGTGAATAGGTACTTACAAAACAAAAGTTTGGAATTCCCGCTGCCGCCCATGGGCCACTGGGTTAATCTTAAAAATCACTTATTAGGGTATTCTCCTTTTTTTTGCTACACTTTTATACGTGAAATAAAAAGTCTTATTCCATAAGGGAACTGGGTGATTTATGGATAAAAAGAATCATTTTATGTGTTCAAACATTCATAAAGTATGCACTGGATTTGTACCAATTCCTATGACTATTGCTAATGCTTTGTGGGGCCCCCATTCGAAAAATTGGCCACTGGCCTCAGTTGGAATTGTCACGCACCACGATATAACATCGCTACATTCCTTAAACAAAAATGTTTTTTGAGAAAAAATACTAATTTGTTTGGCTTAATTACACCGATTAAGATAATTAACCACATTGTAATTAGATGTCTTTAGTGGGAAAAAATTAAATCATCGAAAAGTGTCTAAAAAAAGAAAGAAATTCAAAAACTTAATCCACAAAAATTAATGAAAATAGTTTTCTATTTACAAAAGTTAAATTAGCAAGAACAACAAAAAAGGTTAATTGCAGAATTATATATATATTATTCTTCAATAATAATTTATGAAGGAATACAACTTATTTTTTCTAATAAATGCATATTCTTTTTTTAAGCTATTTATTCATTGATATTCTTTCCAATTAAGTTACAAAAATCACAAGTTTACAAAATATTTCATTCGCGTGAAATCTTGCATTCATTTTTATTGTTAAAAGTTAAATGAGAGTTAAAGTAAGAGTATGCTATAAGATAAGACCACTCAAAATTCCATCTTTTCTCAGAAAATACAACATTTAAAGCGAATTTCAAACAAAAATTGTACGAAATTAAGAACTTTTCCAATATTGATTTAGCATAAGAAAAAAGAAAAAAAAAAAAAACGAATTATGTAACACAGAGTAATAAATATCTGGGCATGAATGGCCAAGTGTCTAGCACTCGATGCCTCAGGTTTCGGGTTCTAGTCCCGGTGATGCCATGGATATTTGCAGTGGTTCGAATCCACCTCAAGCCGTAGGTTTCTCCTCATATGACAGTAGAGCGTGACGGAGCCAAGGCAGACTTCTATCCTGGGGTGCTCCATCACAACAAAAGCTGCCCCCTTTCCCTTCAACCATGAGTTCATACAGATTCGTTGGTTTGGTCTAGATGTCTACCAAGTGGGATAAGAAATAACAACAACATAAATACATAATATTTACATAACACAAAATAATAAATGCATGATATTTACGTAATACATAATAGTAAATTCCTCATATTTAAATAATGCAAAATAATAAATGCATAATATTTACGTAATACATAATAGTAAATTAATCATATTTAAATAATGCAAAATAATAAATACATAATATTTACATAAGACATAATACTAAATACTACTTAAAATAAAACGACTTTATTAGAAAAACAAAAGCAAACGATTTTTTTAAGATTTTAGAGGTTAGCTGTAACCTAAACCTTCTCTAAGGAAGAAAAGGAAGAAAATTCAGAATTTAATCTTTCTGATTCTTTGAATTATTAAGAAGCTTCTTAGAAGTGAATTGCACAAAGTAGAAGGACGAAACGTTTTGTTCCATTACGAGAAATTAAAATCAGAAAGTGAACTAAGAAATATTTAGAATTATTTTTAAAAACAACTATCCTCAATGTTTTGAGTAAAAAAGAATTGTCTGAAAACCAGACGAGATCTATTCTCAAAAAGCAGTTATCAGTTTGAGACAATAGGCACATTTTCGAACTTGCAAAGAAAACTACGTCCATTCGTGATATGCATTGGCAGACAAGAAAAAGTGTCTTATGTACCTATGTTGCGAAGTTTGAAATTGAGCATTGATGTTAATCTTCAGAAACTAAGAAGAAAACCAAGTGCATTTAAATGTCATAGAGAATCAATCATAAAAGGAATCATTGTATAACACAAATACAATTTAATAACTTAAAAGATGCACGATACTTGAAAAATAATGAAAAAACAAATATAAGTGCAATTGTAGTAATCCTTTTAATTTCTAGAAGAAGAATAAAATATTATCAACCATTCAATTTTAATCCTAACCATTGTCTCATGACTAATTTGTCTCGTAGGAAAATATATATATCTTTTCCCAAGAGACAAATTAATGCACTTACGTATTCATCTCGGTCAGCAGTTGAGTTTAGTTGACCCGGCATCAATTTCTTTAGTCAATTAACATTATGTCTTAGACAATAAAAAATAAAGATATCAGATGCTCATCTTGAATAGCAGTTGGGCCTGGTAATCCTAGCATAGTTCACTTCAGATCGAAATAACGAGAGGCAATACCTTTTTTTTAAATCAAAGTGTTTACGATTGTCAACGCACGTCATCTTTTTAAACCACTTTCACCGTCTTTCCATCGCTCGTTCTTCTCCCAACTGTCCCCACAGCACCTTTTTTTTTTTATCTCGTCTCCTAGATCATTTTATATTGAAATTTCAATTTGCCTCGTTGGCTAGATCTGCATCCATGAGACAGCCTCAAAACAGCTATTGGTTTGAGGGGACAGCCCTTGTATTAGTCTCAAGTGGGTGATAATTTTTTTCAGCATATCACAATTTTTATATGATTCTACAATAGTTTTATGGCATCGACAACTCGTCCCTAATTGTACCGAATTTTAATTTAAATTTAAATTTAAATTTTTTACCTTCGTTTACTTATTTTTAAATTTAGAGTACCATATATTAAATTTTTTGAAACTTTATCTTCTATCTTTTACTAATTAAGCAGCCAATTAAAATTGTAATTATATATATGAATAAAATGATGTTAAGGGGTCTATCCCCATTGGTACTCCGTAATCGGTACGTCAGTTGCCAGTTTCCCAAGTGGGTGGTTTCCTGATCCTCACACTGAAATTTTCAGGTAGTGAAAACAATTCCTGCTATAAATTTACTTTAGAACAGTTAAGATTGTCAACAGTCCTGACTTTTACTTCTTTTTTAAAGGTGGTCACCATTGTGACACACCTTTTCATCCATAAAGAGGAAATGAACAGAGCAACGTCAAATGGATAATTGGGACCATAAAGATTAGAGCTGAAAAGAATAGTTGCTGAATAGAGCCATTTCATCCTTTTTGTAGACTATTCCGACAAAAGTTTGATATAGGCCACACACATTTAATCGAAGAGTTACTTTTCCCAGCGAAACAAATAATATAAATATAATACTGACAATAATAGAATAGGAAAAAATTAATTAAATATATTTATATAATATGTCGACACGACATAATTGTTTAAATTTCAACAAGGAGAAAAATTAGAAAACTCCAATCAGACAATTAAACTCTTAATAAGAGATTGTTTACATTCTACATCGAGTTTATTCATTTTTTCAGAGCAGTGCTATGAAACATGCCAATGACGGATTGAAAACCGCAATCATCTATTTGCTAGTTTGCAAAAAATTACAATTCTAGCAAGAATTACAAGAATTATGAGTTTTACTACATTGTTTCATAACATTACAAAAATCAAAATTTGATTTTTGAAATTTCATGCTGTTACATGAAACAGAAGTAAACTCATGTTTGTGAAAAATTGCAACACCATGAAGGACTTACGCGAGTGAGCTGAAGTTTTCAGGAAATGCAAATTAGCGCATGATATGCAAATGATTAGAATTTCAAATCCGTAGCGCATGCGTATGCTGAGCAGCGTCCTCTGAACGGCGGATGGGTCCGAATAAATAGACGGCTGTAGCGAGGCGTGTATGGTTATCGGTGGTTATTTGCTAGTGGTAAACGTTAGTTCAATCGTTACTTATGCCTCTTCGACGAAAGAGAGCGAGATTTGAACAACTTACAGAGTTTGAACGGGGAGAATCATCGGCCTTCGAAGATGGATTAACTTATCGTGCAGTAGCCGCTCGTGTGCAGCGTAACAGCAGCGCAGTGATGCGTCTTTGGAAGCAGTGGACGGACGAGTGTCGGACAACCTCGGA
This sequence comes from Caerostris extrusa, assembly GCA_021605095.1. Classification (NCBI taxonomy): domain Eukaryota; kingdom Metazoa; phylum Arthropoda; class Arachnida; order Araneae; family Araneidae; genus Caerostris; species Caerostris extrusa. Next base: position 21,975 of record BPLR01011459.1, on the reverse strand, counting down.
AATCCGGGAGTGGACCCCGAATTCTGACGTCCCGAATGATAGACACCTGGTCCACATGGCGCTGACGGACCGTACAGCTTTCTCTAGACAATTGGCAGCACAGTGATCAATAACTACAGGTGTTTCATTGTGTGCTTCATCAATTCGTAGACGTCTGCTGCAGCGTGGACTGCGGCAAGGACTCCTTTATACAGGATCCCTCTCACGCTAAACCATCGCCGCCTGCGGCTACAATGGGCCGCTCAGCATAGAGACTGGCGTGCTGATTGGCAGCATGTCGTGTTTTCTGACGAATGCCGCTTTAATTTGTGGTACCATGATGGCCGCATTCGTGTCAGACGCTTCCCGGAGTGCATTATCGAACGCCACAGTGGAAGAACACCCGGAGTTATGGTCTGGGGTGCCATAGCATATCCTGGACGATCTCAATTGCTAAGAATTGTGGGCAATCTGAACAGCAACCGGTACATCAGTGAAATTCTACAGCCCCAAGCTGTTCCCTTCCTTCAAAGCTTGCCAGGCGCTGTATTTCAACAGGACAATGCCAGTCCTCATATCGCTAGGACTGTTCAATCCTTCTTGCAACGCGGCAGGTACAGCTTCTACCTTGGCCTGCGTATTCCCGGATACGTCGCCGATTGAACATGTGTGGGATTTCGTTGGTCGGCGTCTCGCCTGTGATCCTCGCCCTGTTGCTTCTGCAGACGAACTTTGGGAGCGCATACAAACAATATGGAATGCTCTTCCTCAGGCAGACATTCAAAATTTGTTTGACTCCATGCCACGCCGTGTAACAGCACTTATTGCGGCGCGTGTTGGCTACACAAAATACTGATTCCGATCTCTTGTTATTGTTTGTTTGCTTTGAACATTTAATCATGTATTTGCACTACTACCACTCAACTGTGTATTAAATTTCATTCAATTATGACGATTCCTTCATGGTGTTGCAATTTTCACAAGCATGAGTTTATTAATAATACTAAACATGCACGAATTTTTCATATCTGTTAATAATAGGAGTAAAAGGGGGATCGTTTGGATTTCTCTACCATTTTCTAAGATAAATCCCCAATGAATTTTAGAATGAATACAATTTGCGAACATTAGGGCAGGTTATTATTAAATAAAAGTTGATTTTAATTCTTTTGGACTCAAGATATTTGTCGAATATAAATTTTATATTTTAAATGAAATTTTTAAAATTACATTTTAGCTAGTATATTTTTTTCATTCCGTTTCAATAAATTTAGAATTCTAAATTAAAATTATTTAACTTGATATGTAATTTGTTAATAAATACTTTTGATGTCTTTTAACAGTACTTGTTTTATCAGAATTCTATGACAGCAAACATTTTAATGGTTTTATTTACTACTCTAAACGAACAAAATTTCTTCTAAAAAAAATCTGTACTCATTAAGAAAAAGGTGTGTAACGTATAAAATGTGCAAATAAGTTTAAAAATGTACAACAAAAGACATATTTAAGGATAAAATATGCATCCAAATTCTCATTTTGTTTCAGAACAAGAATAATAAATATCCATACTTAAAATTCATCATGCCGAAGCTGTAATTATGCATTAGCAAGTATTGAGCCAAAAGTATCAAAGAAGGAATGGAAGTCCATAATTGCAGAAATCCTTGCCTGTATCTTCTTTTTGGCTACTAGCCATGAGTTGCAATTAGCGGATTCTATTCCTTGCATTTTCGATAACGAAATTATGAATCTATTATTCATTATCTGGAATTGTATGTCTCGTGTGAAAAATATAAGTAATCTAAGAATTCATTAATATTTCTGACTAATAGGGGGGAATAAATTATACTTTTCAGATTCTGTAGCAAGATTCACAGACCTCTGTCTGTCTTGACACATGTCCATTTAATTTTAAAATGTAATTATAAATTAGTAATATTTTTTAAAAATTCAAACTTTACTAAAAATTAAAATATGTAAACATGATACATATTTAGTTTAATGACAAAAATATCATTCAGATAATAGTGGAAATATTTTATTCAATGTTTTCTATTTTATTGCTAACTAGATGGTTATTTCTTTTGTTTCCTCTGATCCTTTTCTGAGAGACGGTCCGATAGCTGAGCGATTAGAGCAGAGGCGTTCGGTGTCACAGTTTTCGGGTTCGAGTCCAAGCGATGCCATGGATGTTTGTATTGGTTCGGAATCCACTTTAAACAGCATGTCTCAGTCTCATATCACCGTAGAGAATTACAGAATTCAATCAGACATATAGCCCACATCATTCTCGAACTGTATAGGGGGCAACTCAGCTCTAGGCACAACTATGTAGTGGTTTAGTAACAGTTGTTAGGAATCCATGTTGAACTATAGGTCCCGATCTAATTAGCCTAAATTGCGCAAAAAATGACCGTAAAGCGACAAACCAAAACGACACCTTTTTTATATAGATTATTTTTATTATACTTCAAATTCTGTAGCAAAGAATCACAGACTTCGGTCTGTTTTGTCACACGTCCACTTAATATAAAGCATGTAATTATAATTAGTAATTTTTTTTTAAATTCAGAATTTAATTAAACATCGGATTGAAACATCGGAACATGATTCAGATTTAGTTAAGTAACATTTAAACAGTAGTGACATATTTTAATTAATGTTTTCTATTTCATTGCTGTACTAGAAGGTCAGATCTTTAGTTATCTCTAGGATCCTTTTTTGGGTGATTTTTATTTTTTATTTTTACAATATTTATTACTAAAAACACATTTTATTTTAAAATTATGCTAAACAGATTTGTTTGTTACTAAATAATAAAAAAAAATTTCACATTTTTTTTTTAGTCGAGACATATTTGCGCACAAATATATTAGGAAGGCATTGACCACCTTCTCCAGTGTCAAGCCTGATTTCTATCTACGGGTGCTCTATCACAACAAATGCTGCCCTACCACCTATCCCTCCTTCCATGAGACCACACGGGTTCTTGGACGCTATCTAAATGTTGTTGTCTATCACGTGAGATAAAAATAAATAAATAAATAAAAGAAAATAAATTATGATATGAACATTTCATAATGCTTATTGTTTAATAAACAAACAATTATGTGTTATATATAATACTAAAATGAAATCATAAAAAAATATTTATTTTACCAGTGCGATATTTGTTTCTCCACTCTTTCATTTCGCTTTTGCAAATCGATGCGCATGAGTTCGCAGAATATAATTTAATTATTCATTGAACTCAAAACTGTAAAAGTCCTAAATAAACCTGGCAGGATATATTCGCGATTGGCTGTCATATATTTCGCAAAAATATTATTTCAAAATCAAAGTTAACGTTTTCCTAATAATTTCAAGGGTTAATTTTTAAATATATAGTTGTACACATAATACATGTATTTTTTACTACATTGGTTTTCACTACTTTGGCCATTATAAAATAAATATATTTTGTAAAAGTGATAAATCTCAAGTGCCTGAGAAAAATATTCAAGGTTCGCCAGGGTTGGCAACCTCTGGTCCAGATGTTGCTGTCTACCAAGTGGGTTAAGAAAAGAAAGGAAAGAAAAGAAATAATAGATAACATATAAACATTTCATACTATTTATTGTTTAATAAATAAACAATTATGTAAAAAATTCTACAAAAAAGCATTTAATGAAAAAGTATCGCTTTAAATTAATTACTTTACAAAAGCAAAACGAGATACAAACGCATTGATAAAGATATGTCTTTTTTCAACAATATTTTTTTCCATATCCCTTTATAAATAATGATTTTTGAGCATCGAACAATCTCAGCAAATAGCGTCATTCTCGAATTAATAGCGAATTTTTTCTCATTTGTGCTTACAAAAATAGCACTTGAAATTCTAATTTCCCTATCATCTTAAAAAACAATAATATTTAAATCTTTTTTTTTTTTCATCGTTTAAGACACCACTCAATATTGTTATGTTCTCTAATGATCAGAAAAATTGTTTATACTTCATTAGTAACGCATTTTCTGGGTTCAGTGGCTTAGAAAAATATCTCATCCAATTAACTACCAATAAAACTTCATAAATCAACGAAACGTGGTATGCCGAGTAATTATGGAATATGAAATCAGTACATTGAGACATCAGTGCATCTATACATATATACATACATATCTCGATATAAATGAGACCAAATAGAACAAAAAAACGGTATTTCATTCACTATTTCCAAATTCATTTTTGATTCCAGAACGACCTATCATTTGTTCTCTTTTCTTAATCATCCAAGCAAAATTCCAAGAACACAAAAAAAAGAACAAAAAGTAATAAAAGAAGCTTCATGAAAAAAAATTTACAAAGAAAAATTGTCTGCTTTATATATGTACTTCGTTTCTTCTTCTTCTTTCTACTTCCGTAACATTTCCATTTTTGTCATTCCAAAATGAGTAATAGCTTGGAAGAAAATAAAAAGGCACTTCGTAAATAAACAAAAAAAAGATTCTTTTAAGCGCATTTTTCTCGATTTCTATTTCATTCTTTTTTTTTTTTTTTTATACTTACACTTCATTTACATGGAAGGATAATGTTTTTCTCGTGTTTTTCTCTTGTTCTAAATATAGCATCATTGACCCAGATGTTGTCTTTAAGTGGCTTGACTCTATCTTTCTATGGCACTTTGATCTCGTTTTATTGAATGGTATTGTTTTTGGCAACAGTTCTTAAAACTTTACAAAAGTTTGCTATCCATTTGAAGTGAAATGTCATATTTCATTGAAATCTTTATTTGACTCGAAGTCAGTTGCTTTGTTTACTTCTTCAAGGTAACCTTTTCTGGAATATTGTCATCTCTACTTTTATACCTTATGACAAAGCCAATAATTTTCTTAATACATATGGCGACAATAAAAATAAGGGAAATTGATTACTGGTTTTATGATATTATATTTGCCAAATTAATTTACTAGTCACTCATTTTCACTTTGATTCAAACATAGCACCAAATGTATTTATTGATGCTAAAAACATTTTTTAATCACAAAATCTTAAATGAATACGTTAAAAATATTTAAAAATGATTATAAATCATAAAACCAATTTTTCAAAATGTATTTTATTTTGCCGTATCGTCATTTGAGTAATTCATTCACAATACTCTTTTTTTTTAATCCAATTTATTACAGGAATTAGTGCAATAATGTATTACATTGAAAAGAATTTGTAATAAATAAAGACAGCAATAAAGTGCAGATTGAGTTATAAAACCAGATTGTATACCTTCGGCCCCCAAGGACCTACTTTTAAAAATATGTACATAAATTACGATAAAATGATATTTTCCTTCATTATTTTTCTTTATTTTCCTTTTCATAGAGATTACATATCTCAACATTTTTGGTATCAGATTTTACGATTCATTGTCTTTCTTCATTTCCATAATTGTGTTTTTCATACAGAATCTAATTTGTTTTTTTAACTTATTTCTAATTTTGGTTTCGTTCTTTGAATAAATTTTGATTAGGTTATTAATAATTTCTTATTTTCTTTTTATCATTTGTTTGGGTATTTTTGTGCGTTGAGTCTCTGACTCATGATTAACGAAGAGAGCGTGAAATCGGTCTCTTGAAAAAAAGGGAATCCTGGCCATTGAGATCATACAAAGTTGCGACTGTTGTAAATGCAACACGCCTCTTTGGTGCCTTCCTCTCATAGACGGACGGTACAGCTAGTTTCAATGCTTACCAACTAGCTGTCAGTTATCAATTATGTTTCGATTCAAAAATAGTTCAATTCCTGGGCATCTCGCTTAGGATGGAGATCGTCTGGGTGGTTTCCTGAACATTAGGTTCTTTTCAGCACGATATATATTCCATATTTTAAATAAATATCATATGAATTCAAATGTCTGTCTCTAATACTTTAACACTTTCTATTGTTTAATAAATACTTCTACGTTAGCATTGATCTAAAATACCAAATATGTTATTGATTAAAATTTTTTTTTAAATATTTATTGTTTTGAAATTTTTCTTCCTAAATTTCTCTATATACGTAAAAAAATATTTTTATCCTAAAAGTTTTTTTAAATGTTTTACTTTAAAAGATAAAATTCTATGCATTTATATTTTTATATTTTTTAATTTCTTGTACAGTTATATCCATTTATCTACAAGGTGTATTATATTATTAAACTACGATCAAATTTTAAGCAAATCTGGAAATATTTTAATCACTTAATTCTTATTACGTACTTAATAATCTCGTAATTTTGTCTGGCTCACTGAATTCCTTTCTGTATCAAATATAAACAAGTAAAAAAAAAATAAAAATAAATAAATAAAACAAATCAAAAATCAAAAAAAACTATTATTTCTTCCCATTTAAACATTCTTACCTTAAAAAATAAAGCTGTGTGTATTAATTTGTAGTAAAATTAAATTCTTTTATTTCAATTAGTAATAGACTAAGAAACTGCTAATCTTAAGTAAATCTGAAATATTTTAAAATTAAAATCAGGATATTCCTCAGAAACAAAGCCATTGTATAATCTCATTACAATCATTATATAATATAAAAAAAATATGTTATTATCTAATTTGTTTTTAATTTTTTTCAAAATGAAATTTCAGTATCATTTCTCTAATGATATTTTTCAGACAATATTCTTCTTTAAGCTTTCAAATTACTGACAACTTTATTGCATTTTTTCATGTGTTAAGTTTCTTAGCTTTTGATGTTGCACAATTAACGTGCCGTGCATAGAAAGGTCACTCAAAAATTAACCCTGTAAGTAATCTGCCAAAACAACGACGCAAAATGAGAGCAAGGTACCTAATAAAAGATTCTTCGCATGAAGCCATTAAGGGAAGTTATCTTTTACTTTGTCTTTTTAACGTCCTTTGTTCTCAAAAGACAATTTTCGGAATGCATCATTTGCCATGCAGCTAATTATCAGAATACCTTTTTAAGCAGAAAGATGCATTGCTGCACACTCTATCGACCTCAACACTTTTTTACGAGGCTAAGACAATAGTAATTAGGCTTAACTGAGACTACGAGATGTGAGGTTAGTTACACTGATAAACTGCGGTGTTTTTATGATAATTTTGTTTTAAAATTCGTGTTTTTATTCGTTTTTTTCTTTCTTTGATAACCATACAAGTATAATAATAAAAAATATATTTTAGATTAATTACATTTAACATTTTTATACGTGATCTGTAAATGATTGATGCGGTTTCTTAAAAAATTACTGAGGAAATATTTCTAAAAAAGCTTATTATTGTCTTTCAATTATACGAATAGTTCCAATCTTTGATATGAACTAATCCAATATTTTAAAAATTTAATCGAAAAAAAAAAAATAATTGCTTAAGTTTGTAGCAAAAAGTGTACCTAACCTTGAAAAAATACATTTCTCTTTTATAATCAATACATTAATTCAATATTAAATTATAATAGTCTGAGATGTGCGATTCTGGTATTGGGATCACTCTACAATAATTTCAAACCTTATAAACTAATTTTTGTAAAATCCCCTATCATTTAGTAATAAATTTTACAAAAAGAATTAATACTAAAATTAATTTTAAAAATTAACTTTAAAATATATCACCATTAACTTTTTACCATTTAAGTTCATTATACTATCTTGGAAAATGTTTTGGAAGCAATTTGAAATTCAGGTTTACGTTTTATTCTTTACTTTAGTTGTAAACATTTAATCGATTATGTAATTCTATAAAAAAATCAATGTGGTGTACTAACGAAATTAAAATAGAAATAGTTTTATATAAATTATAAAAATATAGTAAAAAATAGAAAATATAGAAATATTTTCATAGAAATTAAATTAAAAATATTTTAAAACATGCATAACGTAAGAGGAAACAATTCTTAAAAAAGAATTCTTCAGCCATTGTTTCAATAAAATATAAAAGCGATGCATCTTAAATGAATCCACGTATGCACAATCCTTTTGTTTTGTTCACAAAATAATGGGCTATTCTATTCAGTTAAATGGCAGAAAATCATACTAAAAAAAAAAAACAACTATTAAACTGAAACCCCATAAGAGTGTTGGTAATTTTTATGAAAACTAATTCACATATTCAACAAGATAGTTTTTGTTCAAAAGTTGCCAGAATTTGTGCCTTTGTGAGCATAAAAATTGCTCTCAAACACGAAATATGACTACACAACCTAACTCTTTAGATAAAGAATAAAAAAACCCGTTTTCTTTAAAACCGGAAACACTTTAATCTGTTTTACATTATCAAATATTATAAATCTTTCTGCGTTTGACACTGTGAATACTTACACAAAAATCAGTTGTGTTGGTCTAATAAACAGCAATACCCTATTCTAACATGCCCATAACTGATGACTATCTATCGCCAAGGAAAATTATCAATGCCCCCGCACGATACAACGCAATGTAATTGAAAAAAAATTTATCATGGGCAATCTGGGTTCGTGCCGTGACCCTATGAAAATGGTGGACTATGGCGTGTTAAATCGTGTTATTTTCGAACTCGGACACTCAAAGCGCCAATGCATAATATCTCTTGTCGATTCAAGTTATTTATTAATATTTTCTAAATTTCTCTACAGCTAATGTGATATTCATGAGCCGTTATTTGGACACTAACAAAATGAAATAGGTGCCAAGGTTTTTTGCTATAAATAATTTCTCTTCGTAAAAAAGATTTACATATTCATTCGCGTGAGCAAAGAATAACTTTTTACCCTCACACCACACGACTAATATTAAAAAAGTAAAATAACTTCCAAATGTGAAAAGAATCACCATGAATATACAAGTAAAAAAATAATGTGTTCCTCTTTTATATTTATATATATATCTTAAATAGTAGTTTCGGGAACATTTATCCTAATCTTGGCAGATAATAAAACGTATTGTAATATTAAACATGACAGCTAAGATTAAGTTTCATGCATTTATTAATATATTTCTAATTATTATAAAAAGATAATTGCACTAGCAAATTATCAGTGCATTTCACTGAATATTTAATTTAGTAATAGCTGCATAAAATTCATCAAGATAAGATATGATTAGGTTTTCAGAATATTTCCTATTATAAATCAAATACTTATTTAATAAAAGTAATTTTTTTGTTTGTATTTAGACTATTGTCTTTTTTTTTTTAATTTATAAATTAATGAAGAAAGATTTTATATAAACTAAATTTAAATTAACATATTTCATTAGAACATAATTTATATTTAGTAATTTTTTTTTTTTAATTTGACATTGATAAGACAGAAGTCAGGTTTTTTAAATGGAATAATGAAACCTTGCACACTCCTCCTGCACACTGGCAAGTGTGTCGTCCAGTAAGCGTTCAGTTATAAAATGATCAGTAGGCCTGGAGACTCTCATCCGTGAGGGAAGTAAAACGGAACCTGCACTACCGTAGAGAAAGTTTATTTTATACGAGACTAAATTCTCACGAGTCATTTTAATTTTTATTGATTACATTAGTTTAAGCAATGACTGTGTTATTTAATTGTATAAGAAAAATTCAATAGTGTGTTAATAAAATGATTGATAAAAAAACATGGAAATTTTATAACAGCAATTCTTTTGAAACATATATAACGTATGAGGGTTTAGGTTTTTAAAAGAACAAAAATAAATCTTCAACCATTGCTTCAATAAACTATGAATGCAGTGCATCTTAAATGAATCCAAATACAATTTCCTTTGTTTTGCTCACAAAAATAATGTCAAAGGTTATATTGTATTCAGTTAAAAGGCAGAAAATAATTAAATAAAAACAATACAACTATTTAAACTATTACCCAAAGAGTTTTAGTAATTTTTTACGAAAACTAATTTACATATTCAACAAGGAAGTTTTTGTTCAAAAAATGTCACCAGAATTCGTGCCTTTGCGAGCGTGGAAATTGCTCTTAAACACAAGTCTGACTACACAATCCTAACTCTTTGGAAAAAGAAAAAAAAACCTGTTTTCTTGAAAACCGGAACACTGTCATCTGTTTTACATCGATCAAATATTATAAATATTTCTTCTGCGTTTGATATCGTAAATACTTCCATAAAAATCAGTTGTGTTCGTCTATAAACAGCAATAACCTATTCCTAACATGCCCATAACTGATGACTATCTGTCGCCAAAGAAAATTATCATTGCCATGCACGATAGAACGCAAAAAGTAATTTAAAAAATTTATCATGGGCAATCTAGGGTTCGTGCCGTGACCCTGCGAAATAGTGGACTATGGCGTGTTAAATCGTGTTGGACTTCGAACTCTGGACACTCAAAACGCCAATGCGTAATGTCTCTTGTCCAATTCAGGAGTTATGTATTAATATTTTCTAAATTTCTCTTCATCTAATGTTATATTCATGAGCCGTTATTTGGGCATCAACAAAATGAAATAGGTGCCAGGTTTTTGCTATAAATAATTTACCTTCGTAAGAAAAGATTTACATATTCATTTGCGTGAGCAAGAAAATATTATTTTTACACCCCACACCGGACGATTAATATTAAGTATAAATAATTTCAAAATGTGGAAAGAATCACCATGAATACACAAGTTAAAAATAATTTTTCCTCTTTTTTATGTCTTAAATAGCAGTTTCGAGAACATTTATCTTAATGCTTACCAGCATAAAAGGCAACGTACTGTAATCTTAAACATGACACCCCAGACTAAGTTTCATGCATTTATTAATATATTTTCCAATTATTACAGAAAATATAATTGCATTATCAAATTAGCAGTGCATTTCAATGAATATTTAATTTAATAATTGTTCATAAATTTGGATCAAGATAGATATGATTACATTTCAGAATGTTTCATATTAAAAAACATATTTATTTAGTAAATCTAATATTTTTATTTTCTATTTAGCCTTTTTCACTGTTTTTTTTTTTTCTGAATGATTCTATATAAATTAGTGAAAGTGAGTCATATTTTATTCGAATATTTTATGAAACCGTACTTCCTTTTGATAAAAAGATGTCTGTCACACTAGCAACCGTGTCGTCTCATTCTTTGGCGTTCAGTTAGAAATGATCAGTAGGCCTCTAGACTCTCATCCGAGAGGAAGTACAGCGTACCCTGCACTCCCTGAGAAATGTTTAATTTATAGTCTCTCATCACGAGACTAATTACTGATGAGTCATTTCATTTTTTATTGTTTACTTTAGTTGTAAACAATAAATCGATTATTTTATTGTATAAGAAAAATTCAATTTTGTGTGTTAAAAAAATGATTCATAAAATATCATAGAAATTGAATAACAGCAATTTTTTGAAAATATTTATAATTTAAGAGGGTGTTGGTTTTTCAGAAGGGTTTAAAAATAATTCTTTAACCACTGCTTTTATAAAATATAAATGCAATGCATCCTAAATGAATCCATGTATGCAAATTCATTTTGTTTTTTGTTCACAAAATAAAGGAAAAACTTTATTGTATTTAGTTAAAAAGCAGAAAATAATAAATGAAAAGGACACAATACAATTGTTAATCTCAAACCCCACATAAGAGTTTTGGTAATTTTTTATGAAAACTATTTCACATATTCAATAAAGGAAGTTTTCGTTCAAAAATGTCACCAAAATTTGTGGCTTTGTGAGCGTGAAATTTGTCTTAAACACGAAGTATGATTACACAATGCTAACTCTTTTGAAGAAAGAAAATAAAAAATATGTTTTCTTGAAAACCGGGGACACTTTTGTCTGTTTTTGCACAAAAATCAAATATTATAAATCTTTTTACTTTTGACACTGCAAATGCATCTTACAAAAATCAGTTGTGTTTCTCTAATAAACAGCAATAACCTATTCCTAACATGCCCATAACTATGTCTATCTATAATTGTCATGGAAAATTATCAATGCCATGCACGAAAAACGCAATGTAATTGAAAAAAATTTATCATAGGCATTCTAGGTTCGTGCCGTGACCACATGGAAATAGTGGACAACGTGTTAAATCGCGTTCGGCTTCGAACTCGGACACTCAAAGCGCCAATGCATAATGTCTCTTGTCCAATTCACGAGTTATTTATTAATATTTTCTAATTTTCTCTTCAGCTAATGTGATATTCATGAGCCGTTATTTGAGGCCTACAAAATGAAAATAGGTGCCAGTTTTTTTTGTTATAAATAATTTCCCTTCGTAAGAAAAGATTTACATTTTCATTCGCGTGAGCTAAAGAAAATTTTTTTTTTTACACCTCACACACCAGACGATTAATGAAAAGAATCACCATGAATACACAAGTAAAAAGAATAATTTGTTCCTCTTTTTTTATATCTTAAATAGCAGTTTCGATAACATTTGTGCTATCTTGGCAGCATAATTGGCAACGTACTGTAATATTAAACATGACACCCCAGACTAAGTTTCATGCATTTATTAATATATACTTTTCAATTATTAGAGAAAATCATAATTGAATTAACAAGTTATCAGTGCATTTCAGTGAAATATTTAATTCAGTAATGGATGCATGAATTTGAATTGGGTGTATAGCGATAAATATAATTACAGTTCAGAATATTTCATATTTAAAGATATATTTTTTATTCAGTAAAACTAATGTTTTTAACTAAGTTTGTATTTAAACTACTGCTTTCTGAATAATATATAAATTAGTGAAACTATTCTATATAAATTAAATTTAAATGTAAATATATTTTTGTTCGAACTTATTATACATTCAGTTAATATTTATATTTGATAAGATAAAGTCTGATCTTTTGAGAATAATGTAACCGTGTTTCTTAATACACACTACTTATTGTTGCACCACACCATATCACTGTGCCTAGAGATGAGTTGCCCCTTTACAGTTTGGGAATGATGTGGATGAGAAAAATTTTGACTGGACTTTGTAACGCTCTACGTTCATATGAGACCTCGACCAACGGCTTAAAGTGGACTACAAACCTCCAATGCACTGCCGGAATTCAAACCCAAATTCTGTAGTACGGAGCGCAAGTGCGCTAGCATCAGACCCCTCCTCCTACACACTGGCAAGAGCGTCATTTTGTGGTGTTCAGGAGAAATGATCAGTAGGCTTTGAGACTCTCATCCGAAAGTAAATACAGCGTGACCTGGTCTCTCGCTAAGAAACATTTAATTTGTAGTCTTTCAACATGAGAGGAAATATATTTTGCATATCCTGGCTCATTAGTTGGCCTACAGACTCTCACCGGAGAGGAAGCAGCTTTTTCGCACCTTGTGAGTAGCCGATGTTTAGGGTTTTCGTAGGATGTGGAGTCCTTTCATGAATCTTTAATTATATGTCTTTAAATATGTTAAATATTGTATGTTTCTAATTGTTATCGTCTGTAAATAAAGCTGTGAGGTCTCTCACCTGTTCCTCATGTATCTCACCCCACCCACACCCAGTTAAAATCTGGTTGCGCAACTTGCACATTCCAATAACAGAAACAATAATACTTGTTGAATTTAAATTAATTATATATTTTTTTTTGTTTATTGAATTAAATAAATTATTTATATTGATTATAATTATATTTTTACAAAATTTGTTATTAATAACTTTTTTGTTACTAATAATTTTGAATTCAATAAAAAATAATAATAAATGAATTTTTATGTCATCTTATTTGACAAAAAAAAATTGTATAACTTAAAAACGCAACAATTGAATGATGTTTATATTAACAATGTTTAACAGGAATGAATTTTCCATATCTGGTAATAATGTCAGTGAAGGAGGATATTTTTGCAATTCTCTACAATTTCCCTAAGAAAATAGAAACCCAGTGATTTTCTAAATGAATATTATTTGTGAACTTTATGGTAAGTTGTTATTAAATAAATAATCGATTTTAATTCTTTGATCTCAAAATATTTGACGAATACAAATTTTAATTTTAAATTGACATTTTGTGATGGGTTTTTTTTTTTTCATTCCATTTAAAAATAAATTTAGTGTTCTACATTAAAATTATTGAACTTGGTGCGAAAATGTGTAAATAAATATTTTTGATTTCTTTCAATAGCACTTGTTTGATCAATATTCCATGACAGCAAGCATTTTTAAGAGTTTTTTATTTACTATTCTAAATTAATAAAATTTCTTCTAGAAGGTTTTGAAAAATTTACACTCATCAGAAAATCTATACTCATCATTGAAATATAAATATATATATAACGTATGAATGTAAATATATTTTATTCGAACATATTTTTAAATTCAGTTAATTTTTATTGACTTGTTAATTTTTACATTCAGTTTCAATAAATTTAGAATTCTACATTAAAATTATTGAACTTGGTGCGAAACGTGTTCATAACTATTTTTGATTTCTTTTAAAAGTGCTTGTTTGATCAAAATTATATGACAGCAAACATTTTATTGATTTTTACTTTCTATTCTAAATGAACAAAATTTCTTGTAGAAAGTTATGAAAAATCTATACTCATTAAGAAAAATGTATATAACGTATGAAATTTGCAAATCAGTTAAAAAATTTACAACAAAGACATATTTAATGATAAAATATGCATCCAAATTCTCATCGTGTTTCGGTTTTAGAAATAATAAATATCCATGCTTAAAATTCATCATGCTGAAGCTGTAATTATGCATTAGGAAGTATTGAGCCAAAAAGTATCAAAGCAGGAATAGGAGTCAATAATTGCAGAAATCCTTGCCCGTATCTTCTTTTTGGCTACTAGCCATGAGTTGCAATTAGTGGATTCTATTTCTTGCATTTTCTATAACAAAATTATGAATCTATTATTCATTATCTGGAGTTGTATGTCCGTGTGAAGTAAAAGTATGAGTAATCTAAGAATTCATTAGTATTACTGACCAATAGGGGGAAAAAATAAATTATGCATTTCAGATTCTGTAGCAAGGATTCATTGACCTCTGTCTGTCTTGTCATATGGCCTCTTAATTTTAAAAATATGAATATAATTAGTAATTTTTTAAAAAATCCAGACTTTAATTAAAAGATTAAAACATGGAAACACGATTCAGATTAAGTTAAGTGACATTTCAACAGTAGTGAAATATTTTATTCAATGTTTTCGATTTTATAGCTGAGTAGAAAGATCGTTTCCATTGTTACCTCTAGATCCTTTTCTGTGAGAATTTTTTTTTTTACATCTTTACAATATTTATTATTAAATGCTAGGTTCATTTAAAGTTGTGATTAACAGTGTGGATTGTTTGTTGCTAAATAATACGTTAAAATTATCACACTCTTTTGAATTAACATACATTTTCGGACATATATAATAGGAAGGCACTGCCCTTCTTCTTCAGAGTTATGGAGCCAAGTCTGTCTTCTACCTACGGGTGCTCCATCAAAACAGAAGCTGCCCCCCCCCCCATCCCCATCCCTCCTTCTTGGACTTCGTGTAGATGTTGCTGTCTACCAAGTGGGATAAGAAAAAAAAATATAAATAATACGATATGAACATTTCATACTACATATTATTTAATAAATAAACAATTACGTAAAAAAATTCCACAACAAAAAAAAAAAAATTTAATAAAAAAAAAAAAAAAACTTTTTTTAAATTAATTAATTTTTAATATAAAAACGCATTTGTGAAGATTTGTCCTTTTTCAACAATATTTTTTTCCCATATCTCTTTATGAATAAAGAATTTCGAGCATTAAACCATCTTAACAAATCGCGCCGTTCACAAACTAATATCGAATTTTTCCATTTGTGCTTAAAAGAATTACATTTGCAATTCTAATTTCTCTCTCATCTTAAAAAAGAATAATATTTAAATCTTTTTTTATCATCGTTTATGATACTACTCAATATTGCTTTGTTCCTAATGATCAGAAAAATTGTTTATCACTTCATTAGTTTCGAGTCAGCAAAAAGAAAATAATTTTTTTTTACACACCACACACCAGACGATTAATATTAAAGTAAAATAACTTCGAAATGTGAAAAGAATCATCATGAATGCACGAGTAAAATAATAATTTGTTCCTCTTTTTTTTTTATATCTTCAATAGCAATTTCGAGATCATTTTTCCTAATGTTTGGCAGCAAAATAGGCAACGTACTGTAATATTAAACATGACACCCCAAATTAAGTTTCGTGCATTTATTAATATATTTTCCAAGCATTACAGAAAATATAATTGCATTAGCAAATTATCAGTGCATTTCAATGAATACTAAATTTAGTAATAGCAGCATAAATTTGAAACAAATGTATAGCAATAGATATCATAACATTTCAGTCTTTTGAAAGCCATATACCTTAAGTTATAAATGCCTTTAAAAATTGTTATTGCTCAATTTCTATGTAATTTTTATCAATCATTATGCTAATACACAAAATTGCATTTTTTAATAAAATTAAATAAACTATTCATTTTAAAAATTAAAGTAAGCAATAAAAACTAAATTTGAATTTCAAATGGTTTTCAAACCAATTTCAAAATGATATGATGAACCTAAATGGTAATTTATGTATGTTATTAATTAATTTTAATATTAATTATTTTTGTAATACATGTATGCAATAAATTATTTTAAAATTAATTTTAGTATTAATTATTTTGTAATTTATGAATGCTATTAATTCATTTTAAATTGATTTTTGTAATAAATATTTTTGTAATTCATGTATATTAATCAATTTTTAAAATTAATTTTAGTGTTAATTAATTTTTGTAAAATTAATTACTAAACATTAATAAATTTTACAAAAATTTTCAAATAAATATTAGTTTGTAAACTTTTAGAGTTGATCCCAATACCAACATCATCAAATCTGAGACTATTATAATTTAATATTGAATTAATGTATTGGTTATAAAGAGAAATATATTATTCAAAGTTTACTATTTTGTTTTTATGCTACAAACATTAAATTTTTTTCGATTAATTTTTAAGACATTGGTTTAGTTCAAAAACTAAATCAAATATTGGAGTATTCATCTTCTTGAAAGACTATAATAAACTTTATCCGAATATTTATCTCGCTATTTTTAAATCTAGCATCAATCAGTTACAGATCATGTATAAAAACTTTAAATGTCATACCTTATCAAAATATATTTTTTATTATTGTAAAACCGAATAAAAAAAAAAAACGTGAATTTAAAACAGAATTATCATAAAAACATCCGGTTTATCAATGTAAGTAACCTCACAGCTCGTAGTCTCAGTTAAGCCTAATTACTATTGTCTTAGCCTCGTAAAAAGTTGATGTCGATAGAGTGTGTAGTAATGCATCTTTCTGCATAAAAGGTATTCTGATAATTAGCTGCATGGCGAATGATGCATTCGAAAATTGTCTTTTGGGAACAAAGGACGTAAAAAGAACAAGTAAAAGATAACTTCCTCTTAATGGCTTTGTGTGAAGAATCTTTTATTAGGGTACCCTGCTCTCATTTTTGAGTCGTTGCTTTGGCACATTACGTACAGGGTTAATTTTTGAGGGGTCCTTTTCTAGCACACGGCACGTTAATTGTGCTACATCAAAAAGCGAAGAAACTTAAAACATGAAAAATGCACTAAAGTTGTCCATAATGTGAGCGCTTAAAGAAGAACATGCACTGAAATTTTCATTAATGAAAATGGTGCGATCGATGTGAATGTGAAAAAAAAAATTAAATTGATTTAAAGAATAACATATTAATTTATAATATTATATAATGACAGTAGTAAGATTATACAATGGCTTTTGTTTCTGAGGAATATTCTGATTTCAACTTTAAAATATTTCAGATTCACTTAGATTGATTGCAGTTTAGTTGTCTAATACTAACAGGAAATAAAAGAATTTAATTTTTGTAGGAAAGTAATCCACACAATTTTATTTTTAAGGTAAAAACATTTAAAAGTAAAAATAAAAATTTTTGGATTGCTTTGTTTTATTTATTTATTTATTTTTGATACAGAAAACAATTCCGTGTGGCAAAAAAAATTGCGAGATTAATAAATACGTGAGAAGAATTAAGTGTTTAAAATATTTCAGATTCATAAAAATTCGATCGTAGTTTCATAATGTAATAACGATTTTAGATAAACGAGTACTATTTTGCAAGAAATAAATATAAAATTATAAATACACGGAATCTTATCTTTGAAGGTAAACATTAAAAAAAATTTTAGGATAAAAGTATTGTTTCTCTACATATAGAGAAAATTTAGGAAAAGCAATATTGAATATGAAGCAATATATTTTTGAATATATATATATATAAATAAAATATACTTTGATGTTTATTATGGCGCTGTTAATATCAAAACGAACTCATTAGAAGGCAGGACGTTGGGAAAAGTATTCGCATCTGATACCGCACCACCCACCATGGAGTCTAATAAAGGAAAAATAATTCCTACAGAAATGCTGCTAAGGGCCGAAATTATCAAATTTACCATCTAGGCTATCACCACCTAAGCCCCACCCGATGGAATTGATCCATCGCTTGAACTTGAAACAGTTTTCCCCCAAAAGAATTTATAAACGACAGATAATTGGTAAACACTGAAACTAGATGTACTGCCCGTCTATTAGAAGAAGGCGCCAAAGAAACGTGTAGCATTTACGAATGCCGCAATTTCGTATGGATTTAATAGCCAGGATCACATGTTCCTTGCTGAAAGATTGCCATGCACGGAGACTCGTTGAATAAAAATTACCGAAACAAATGATAAAAGTAAATAAGAAATTATTATTAGCCAAGACAAAACTTATTAAAATAAATTCAAAAACAACAAAAACAAATTAGATTCTGGATGAAAAACAATAAAAAAATGCAGAAAAATAAAGAATCGTAACGATTTGGTACCACAATGATGAGGTCTGAAATCTTGACTATAAAAAGAAAAATAACGTGAAGAAAGAGAATAATGGCAAAGATCACTGGATTGTAAGTTTTCTGTACAAAAAAAAAAAAGTAGGTCTCTGATGGACTGTAGGTATACAATCTGGTTTTATAACTCATTCTGCAATTTATTGTTGTTTTCAATTATTAATACAAATTCCTTCTCTATGTAATCCATTATTACACTTGTTCCTGTAGAAAATAAATTAAAAAAAAGAAAGAAAGAAGAGAAAAGGAAACAAATTACTCAAATGATATGATAAAACGAAAATCATATCGTAAAAATTGATTATATATTTTGCAATAATCTGTTTGTCACATTCTTAATTCTCAAACAATACTGCATCCATTTAAGATTTTGAAGCTATAAAAAATGGTATACTTTTCGCACTTTGCATCAATAAATACATTTGGCGATTAATGTTTGACCATCGTAAATGAAAAATGAGTGACTGGTTAATTAGTTTGTCAAATATATTATCATAAAACGAGTCATAAATTTTCTTTATTTTATTGTTGCCATATGTAATAAGAAAAAATTATTCTCTTTGTCACAAGGTATAAAAGTATATGTTCCAAAAAAATGTTACCTTGAAATAAACAAAGCAACTGACTTCGAGTCAAATAAAGATTTAAATAAAATATGACATTTCATTTCAAATGGATAGCAAACCTTTGTAAAGTTTTAAGAACAGGTGCCTAAAAAACGTTGTCATTCAATAAAACGAGATCAAAAGTGTCAAAGTAAGATAGAATCAAGCCACTTAAAGACTGCATCTGGGTCAATGATGCTATATTTAGAAGAAGAGAGAAAAACACAAAAAAACATTATCCTTCTATGTAAATGAAGTGGAAGTATAAAAAAAGTAAAAGTAAAGAATGAAATCAAAAAATATGCGCTTAAATTATTCCTTTATTGTTTATTTATGAAGTGCTTCTTATTTTCTTCAAGCTATTATTCCTTTCGGAATGACAAAAATGGAAATGGTACGGAAGTAGAAAAAATACATATATAAATCAGAGAATTTTGTACTTTTTTTTGGCATGGAGTTTCTTTTCATTACTTTTTGTCCTTTTTTTTTTGTATTCTTGGAATTTTTGCTTGGATGATAAGAAGAAGAGAACAAATGATAGTTCGTTCTGGAATCAAAAATGAATTTCGAATTCTGAATGAAATATCGTTTTTTATTTTTTTGTGGTTCTATTTTGTTCATTTTTATATTGATATGTATGTATATATGTCATCTCGTTGCTCTGATTTCGAGATTCCATAATATTCCATAATAGCTCGGAAATAAAATGAATTTGGGAATCCCGAATGAAATACCGTTTTTCTATTTGGTCACATTTATATTGATATGTATGTATATATATCATCTCAGTGCTGTGATCTGAGATTAAATAATTACTCGGGCCACGTTTCGTTGATTTATGAAGTGTTATTCGTAGTTAATTGGATGAAATGCTTTTCTATGCCATTGAACTCAGAGAAAGCGTTACTAATGAAGTGATAAACAATTTTCTGATCATAAGGAACAAAGCAATATTAGGTAGTATCATAAAGGGATAGAAAAAAAAGATCTAAATAATATTCTTTTTTAAGCTGAGAAAGGAAATTAGAATTACAAATTTATTTTTTATAAGCACAAATGAAAAAAATTCACTAATTAATTTGAGAATGACGCGATTTGTTGAGATTGCTCAGTGCTCCAAATTCATTATTTATAAAGGGATATGGAAAAAAATTTTTTGTTGAAAAAAAAAAGAACTTATCTTCATCAATGGGTTTGTATTTTAAAATTAATTAATTTAAAAAGGTCAACATCTAGAAGAGAAATTTAGAAAATATTAATAAATAACTCGTGAATAGGACAAGAGACATTATGCATTGGCGCTTTGAGTGTCCGATTTCGAAGCCGAACGCGATTTAACACGCCACAGTCCACTATTTCCATGTGGTCACGCCACGAACCTAGATTGCTCATGATAATTTTTATCAATTACATTGCTTTCTCTCGTGCATGGCATTGATAATTGTCCTTGGCGACAGATAGTCATCAGTTATGGGCATGTGAGGAATAGATTATTGCTGTTTATTTGACTAACACAACTGATTTTTGTGGAAGTTTTCACAGTGTCAAGCACAGAAGATTTATAATATTTGATGATGTAAAACAGATGAAAGCGTTTCCGGTTTTCAAGAAAACAGGTTTCTTTTTTTATTTTTCTTTCTTCTGAAGAGTAGTCATATTTCGTGTTTAAGAGCAATTTTCACGTTCACAAAGGCACAAATTCTGGTGACATTTTTGAACAATTTTTTTCTGGTGACATTTTCTTTTTTTAATTATTTTCTGCTTTTTAACTGAATACAATATAGTCTTGCCCATTATTTTTGCAGAACGGAACAAAACGAATTTGCATACACGGATTAATTTAAGACGCATTGCATTTATATTTTATTAACACAATTGATGAAGAAGTATTTTTAAACTCTTTTTTTTTTTAAAAACTAGCACATTCGTTGTTTTAAAGAAATTGTTGTTATTTAATTTCTATGAAATTTTTATCAATCATTTGTTAACGCACAAAATTTAATTTTTCTTATACTATAAAATAATCGATTTATTGTTTACAACAAAAGTAAGCAAACAAAATTAAATGACTCATCAGTAATTAGTCTCGTGATGAGAGACTATAAATTAAGCATTTCTCAGCGGGAGTGCAGGGTACGTTGTACTTCCTCTCTAGTGAGTCTCGACGCCTACTGATCATTTCTAACTGAACGCCAAAGAACGACACTCTTGCTAGTGTGTAGGAGGAAGTACGGTTTCATTATTATATTCAAAAGACCTGACTTGTTTCTTATAAGGTATCATATATAAAAATTAACTGAATATAAAATATGTTCGAATAAAATATATTAACATTTAAATTTAATTTATATAGAATCGCTCCACTAATTTATTTATTAGAAAAAAACAGAAGTTTCACTAGAAAACTAAAAATGTTAGGTTTACTAAATAAATATGTTTTTTTAATATGAAATATTCTGAAATGTAATCATATCTATCTTGATCCAAATTTATGCAACAATTACTAAATTAAATATTCACTGAAATGCACTGCTATTTTGCTAATGCAATT
>BPLR01011457.1:0-34508 GCA_021605095.1 Caerostris extrusa | reverse complement strand
CTTTCCAAACAATACCCATAATTTTATGGGAAAATTATAACAAATAATATATACACAAATAAATAATAACATATATCGAATATATATATATAATACATATATTACATTATAATTTTTTTTTTTATTAAAAACGTAGTATTTATTTTGTTTGATAAACGTACTTACGTCTTGGATTCGAGGTCCCGTTTTATTCCTACTTAACCAAATTTCGGTGTAATTGAAGCAATCTGTCTTATAAGGATATGGCAAAAGAAGTTCTTTTTCCTAAAAAATTATAAGGCTTTTTACTGCAATGTAAAATAAAAGGGCACTTCATGAAATTATTATAAAATTGTCTTATTGCAATAAAAAATAATTTATATATGAAATAATTATTTTATTTTTTATTTATGGTAATTGTATTTGAAATTATAATCGCAGCTATTTCCTCTACCGTGTCGATGTGTATTTTGTAAAGCTTTCCAGCTTTCATGAACATTCCCGTCTCGTAGGTTGTCGGTCAGAAAGGCGAGTGGACAGAGAAGTACATGCCGGATTTCTGACCGGGAATGAACTGGTCCCTCGCTGCCGAGATCGAATGTCAACAACAACTGGCTCGTCTAAAATTGAAATTATTTTGCACTCACTAAATTTATTTAAAGAATTTTAGTTCAAAAAGTTTATAAAATTGCATAAAGAAATCGCAGATTTTGGGAATATTTAACTGAATAAAAGAATACAAATGAAAATTTTTTATAATAAAAAAAAATAAATAAATAAAACAAAGAATAAATAAATATTCATAATAATCATATAATCAGAAAGAAATCATCTTCAATTAGAAGTTATTTAATATTCTGGGAAATTCTACATAAATCTGTTAATTTATAGTATTATTTTTCAAATGATGTAATATTTTTTAATATTTATTATCATTTTTGATTTCATTTTTTTTTACTGAATTTGATTTACTGTGAATAATAATCTTACTTCTTAATAGCATCTGTTTTTATAGTGCAATTCTGTAAAATATGAAAACATTGGTAAATTGGCGGAAGCATAACAACTGCAAATTTTGCCAAGTTCATAGCAAATTTCATGAATTTGGAAGACTTTAGCCTATTTCTAGAAATGAATGATATATATTTTAACATATTTGGTAATAAGTCCTTAATAAATCCTTATACAAATACAATAAATCGTCAGTAGGTAATTGTATTATATACCAAAATCATGAACATCTTTTTTTTGGTTCAAATGCAGCTGGCAAACACTTAGACAGTTGTCTTGGATCCTTAAGGCAAACGCTGCACAGATGCTTTACTATCTTAGCAATATCCAGGGTGTTGCGTGCAGCAGCGAAGATAAGCTACGGACACGGGAGTAACAATACCCCCGCAAAGCTCTACGATCATGTTAGACCGGCCATATATTTCTGCCTATTATGCTTTTCATTGCTTTATCTAGCAAGTAAATAAAACCGAGTTATTATCATTCTGTGTTTTTTTATTCAACTTTTACAGCAACAATAAGCTATTAGCTGTAGCGGGGCGGATTGATGACACTGGCGGGCCGGACTTTGCCCACGGGCAGTAGTTTGGAGACCCCTGCATTAGAGCAACAACCCCACTGTAGGCCAAGGCCGCCTACCTACTGGCAAAATCCTTCCAAACACGAGTTGTTATTTTCTTTTTGCCGGGTAGGAGTTGTCAGCCCTATTCTCAACGCCCTACTGTCATATTGACTAGGACATTGGTTTAAAGTGAATTCCAAACCACTACAAATATCTGTGGCACCACCAGGACTCGAACCCGAAACCTAACAACACCTTACATTGTATATGAAATTAATATATGTCTTTCTGTTAATTGTAATTGCCTTCATTAATAAAAAGTCAAATCTAAAATTTAATTTTTATAAGAATATTTTTATTTTGCTCAAAATCGAATATGTTAAGAAATTAATTGATCGATGATGTGGAATACATACGAAGTATAGAAGATTGTTGACCATATGTGGATCCTTTGAAGTATCAAGAACAGTCATCCAACTGTAACAACCCATTCTTCCACGACCGTTATAGGTTTTAGCTCTGATGAATGGTCCTTCGAAAGATACATTTCAAAGTGGCTAGAATAATTAAATATCATCATCATATATATAAATATCATATCAATAAATATCATAATCATTAAACATCTCTTGCCTTGAAGAACTTGACTCAAAAGGCAAGGATATCGTTTTGCAGTGGAGCCCAGGCCATTGTGGGATCTTGGGTAGTGAAAAGGCGAATTCTCTTGCCAAAAAGGAACAATCATCACACAAACCTTTTGTAAAGACATCTCTTTTCACTCGATGAAACTGATGATCCGAGACTTCTTTCGGAACACTCTATCTGATAATCTACTTGAAGGCAACTCATCTAAAACCGGGTTTAACTTATTCTGAACATCCCTGATCAGCCCCAGGTTTAAAGCTGTTGCCCTTTTCAGACTCCTGACGGCCCATGATTGTATGCCAATCATCTTTTTCGTATGAAAAATATTTGCAAGCCCAAAATGCTGCAGTCTTGGAGAGGACAGGGATTCATCTCGCCTTCCTGTCGGCCCTGCACTTGTTTCCTCTTACTGTGTAGTCGTTACTGGAGGCTAGGGTCCTTATGGGCTAAACATGTCACTATATGATTACTTCGGATTCTCGTTGTTGTTTTCATGTTCCTTGTGTTCTTTTCTTTTTATTTTATTACTTTTTGTAGCCTGGCGTTGGAAATAAAAAAAAAATAAAGTTTCTAGAAGGTATGAAGACCATTGCCTAGCTTTTTAATTAATTGATATTTTTTAATCGTATTTATTAATAAATTGTAAACTAGTTTGATTGACAAAATTTTTTTTGTAAATGTCAACTGTTTATCCAACTAAGTAAAAATATCGTCTAGTTGAAAAAAAGTTTAAAAAATACATGGAAATCAATTTGATAGAGCTTCTAGAAAAGACTAAATTCTTAAAATGATGTGACTACTGATAGTCTAAAGACTCTTATAAAATTCTTTCAGTATTACCTTGACCTATAGAAAGGATCCCATAACTACAGTCAATGTAGTTTAGTTTATGTTTTGTCTGCAAAAAAATTGTGTTAATGGCTTGCCATCCGTTTTAATAGTGATCCGTACGTTCATTTCTGTGTATTTTGCTTGAATTTTTCGTTTAAAATTATTTTTAATAAAAAATTTTGATTGGGAAATTAACATGGATTTTTTTCTATGCTCAAAAGACCGTAAACGGGGAAATGACAACTCCTAATTCGGTAAAATAGAGTTTTTAAAAGTAATTCTCTTCCGTATAGATTTAATAATCAAAATTCATTTATTATTAACATTCAGAATTCAAATATTATTATTCAATGGCGCAATAGCAACGGGTGGGCTAAGGCCGTCAGTCCACTGGTAGATTTCGAGACAGAAGATGATGGGCTTTCGTCCAACAGTCACATAGGATTGGGATACGAGGGTAGGGGTTGAGAGTCAGTCACTTTGGCCATCAGGCACCAACTATTAACATTGACATATTTCTTTTGTACAACCTTCATAAAATTGTTTTTTAGCATCCAATGGTACTATATGATTTAGAGTATTTTCATTGGATTCCGAACTATTACAAATACCTATGGTGCCGAACCGGGGCCACAGAGATTAGAGCCCGAAACCTGTGGCACCGAACGCAAAATCACCGGCCATCAGACCCCTGATTAATTTGAAAGATAACATTAAAATGCTGCTCTCTTAATAGCGGCCTAAAATAATTATCACCTTAAGGAAACTTTGAAGTACACTTCAAAGTTGTTTTTAATAAAAAAATTTTGATTGGGAAATTAACATGGATTTTTTTCTTTTGCTCAAAAGACCGTAAACGTGGAAATGACAACTCCTAATTCGGTAAAATAGAGTTTTAAAAGTAATTCTCTTTTCCGTATAGATTTAATAATCAAATTCATTTATTATTAACATTCAAAATTCAAATATTATTATTCAATGGCGCAATAGCCCCTGGTGGGCCAAGGCCAAGATTTAATCAACACAAAAGTTCATCATGATCTCTGAATCATTTGAGTTAAATTATGAAATCTTTGTTATCCAATAATCTTCATCATAAATCACGTGTTCATTAAGTCCAAGTCCGATCTTTGTCATTCATTTAACCAATTTTGTATTATAAACAAATGCATATATCTAGTGAACAGAAATAATATTGAATATAATACTTTGAAGCGTGATGATCGGACCGTTCTTTTAGAATGGTGTAAGTCCAATTTTGATGACTTAATAATGGTGTTTGTTACACATAGGTGTTTTAGTGCAATATTTGTAATATAAACACTCAAGAGCTAAAACATTATGACCACCTGTCAATAGCGAGTTGACCCACCTTTTGGCGCGCAACACAGCTTCAACCCGCCTTGGCATGCATTAATACCACCACTTAATACCAGTTAAATACCACTTCCACCTGATCACGTGCCTTCCACGTCATCCAGGCGAGTTCATTGCAAAATGTAGGGTGGTCATAATGTTTTGGCTCTTGAGTGTATATATTTTTTTTTTATTTGATTATTTGAAATATTTTTTTAATATTTGCAATATTTTTTTTAATATTTGAATCATTTTTTAATATTTACAATATTTTTTAATGTTGCCAATATTTTTTTAATATTTGAAATATGCTTTTAATATTTGTAATATTTTTTTAATAGGGTGCTCAGAAGATCTACCCCCTCCCCGTGGTGCACCTGGTAACACTTTTCAGTGGCCTAAAAGATCTGCAACTTGGCATTATTGTTAGATTAATGTGTTTCAGCATGTTTTGTTGTATTATTTTGTTGCTGTTGTTGTATGTTGTATGTTTTTTTTTTTTTTCGTTGTTCTTTTCTTTGCTGTAACCATTGCCATTGGAAATAAAAAAAAATATCTGAAGATGCATATAAAAATATATCCAAAATATTATGCTGCTTCCTCGTTACTCTTCAGTTTTTCCATCCATTTTTATACAGTTTTGTTTTCGTATTCGATATGTTTTTTTTTTCCAATGCAGCTGGCAAACAGACATGGACGTCTTCGGATGCCTATAAGGGCTGCACCGATGTTACTCACTTTGCATTACCCAGGGGGCGCGTGTAACTTGATGGTAAGCCACGGACGCGAAGTAACAATGCCCCCCGCAATGTAATGCCTCTACGATCCCATTAGGACCGGGACCTACGGCGTAAAGTGGATTCCGAACCACTACAACACCCATGGGCAAAGCCGGGATTTGAACCCGATACCTGGGTACCGAGCGCCAGAGCGCTAGCCATTCGGCCATCAGGTCCCGTATTCGATATGTAAAGCAATCTTTTTTTTTTCCTTCACTTTTTACTATTATGTGTGTGTTGTATTTTTAAGCTGCTTCCATTAATTCATAGAATTCACAAGTAGAAAAAAGTATGTATTTAATTTATGATGCATAACCATAAACAGCTTAAAAAATAATATTTAAAGAAGGTAAAAGTTAGTTTATAAAAATTACATGCAATGCAAATGAGTTAAAATACTGAAATGCGATAAGGATTTTTTATATTAAAAAAACGCATACCTGTTTAAAGTAATAAATGTACAGTAAATGTACTCGAAACTGTAAACTATCCGAATTTTTGGCTCCATTAAATTACTATTTAAAAATATAAATAGACATTCTTTTTTTCAAACATCTCACATAATAATTTTTATCTTCCTTATTGCTGTACGTACAGTTATTCATAAATAATTGTATACACAAAGTAAATTACATCTAAAAAATGATAATTTATTATTATGCAATAAAATATAGAAATAAGCGGAATAACACAAAATAAAATTATCATAATCATAATTGCGATAACTAGGATAAGAATAAATTTAAAAAAAAACATGTTTTAAAACCTCAAATTATTGCAAGGTAATTAACTAATTTAACCAAATTACTAATCGCCATTTACTAATCGAACACAACTCTTTCGGTACAAAGTTTAACCTATCCTCGGTCCAAAGATTAACCTCCATAGTAAGAAATCTTTCAAGTAATATTATAATCACAATATAACAATGCAAAAATTTTCTACAAAATTTGGGATCTGCTATGTTTTTGTTGCATACTGAATCCTAAAATAGCAATGCACGCATACATTGGAAACGCTTAATGAAAATATCAATGTTCTAAAGATTATGCGCAAATCAAATAGTCTTATGAATATTTAATGTTGCTTCCAATGTTTTTTTGTACCTGGGTAGTTACAAATAATCCCAATCAAGGACGCAACTATTTTCCAGATGGCGCTACTGTAAGTTGCTTTACCTATTTTAGTCATTTTCTACGCCGTTCACTTCCCTCATGGTTTTTCGTTTGCATTTGTAGTATTCTCTATGTCAGGCGTCTCCAAACTACGGCTCGCCGGCCAAATACGGCCCGCCAGTGTCATCAATCCGGCCAGCGAAAGCGTATAGCTTATTGTTGCTGTAATAAGTTGGATAAAAAAACGCAGAATGATAATAACTCGGTTTTATTTACTTGATAGGTAAAGCTTAATGACAAGCATAATACGCATAAAAATTAACTTAAGCATAACAACTAACAAATAATTGAAATGAATTCCACTAACATTATAAACTAGTGAACATCCCGCGGTTACCCTCGACAGTTATACCTACCTATTTCCGCTTTTAACCACTAGATGTCGTCAAGTGTCACGGTCGTATCGATACACACAATAGTAATTGTAGTTATTGAAACAGCGAATTTAGCAGGCGTATGTTCGCTTAGAGAGCATACTCGGCGACTAGTCTTGAAATTATAGATAATGACAGAAAATTAAAACGGTTTTGGCCCTTAATACTTACTGGACTAAACAGTATGGCCCTAAGGCTAGAAAATTTGGAGACCCCTGCTCTATGTAATAGCAAATTGGGGTTGTGTTAACAATCCTGGTAACTTTTGTTATATTTGTGGTGAATTTGATATCAAGTAACACCGTAACGGAATTTGTTGAGGAAGACACACTTTTGCCTATTTCGAGTTAAGCTTTGTGACAAAATATATGCTGTATTTATTTAGTAGATTGAAGAAAACGGTTACAAGAGAAAAAAAATAGTTTTTATAGTTCCAATAGCATGGCATCCTATGGCATGCAAAAGTGTTTCTATGGTTTTCAAAAATATTAAACCTACGATTTCGGTAGATCCTTAGGAATAGTACTCCGTCCATGGAAATGGTTTTAAAAATAATAATCACTGCGCAGTACAAAAAGGAACCAAAAATTGTGAGAGGAAATTATTACGAATATTTGGAATGAGTACTCCAAAAAGGAGAAGAAAGCTAAAATTTGAAAACAGTTTTTAAGAAATATTTTTGATTTGCCTGTGTGATTTTTAATAAAAGACAAATAATAATTGCAAAGGACAATTTTTGACAATGTTCCATCTCAATAGCTTACTTGCTCTAGTTTATTACTATAAATAATTAATCCATACATGCATATTTCATGCATGTGTATTAAATACAATATTTATTACGGGAAACATAAATAAATAAATGCAATACAACAATTTTACATAGTTATTCACAATACTGTATTTAGTTTTTATAAATAAATAATGTAAATAATATACATAAATATATATTTTGAAAATACATTACAGTTTAATTCATGATAATCTGAATTATTAACTAAATATTTCAAAAGTTACCATTTTTTAAAATTTTTGAAAATTAAAATTTAATAACATACCTAAGCTGTGGCGATAAATATTCAAGGAGATTTCCTACTTCGATAAAATCCTTCAATGTCATATTATCAATTTTTACTATACGATGTATTTTTTAGGCACCTGTAAAATTCGATACAAAACAAATATATAATTGTTACTACAGAGATTAAATACATTTATTACATCCAATATATTTAATGAAAAATATGTATTTACAGTTAAGTAAGTAAAAAAAAGAATATAAAAATGCAATTAATTCTACATTTAAAGTATTTTTCATTATACTTGTATTGAATCTGTAATATGTAAGGAGCTAAAAATTGTAGATTATGCAAAATTGAAAGTATTTATTGTTTATTAAATGAATGAATTCCTTTTTTACAAAAGATTAAAACATAAGATTAAAATATCTATTGGTTTAATTGAAACAAACAAAATAATAATAATAATAATAATAATAATAATTGCCTCTTTTAAAGCAAGGATAGCTATAAACCGACATAAAAAATTATAAGAAATTGTGAGGGTTTCAATTTTAGAAATTCCATTTTATTATTGAATTAAAATACTTATTTGGTAATCAAAGCATTGCACTTTCTCTCAAAATTTATTTATTCTTTAACGATCAAACCAGGATAATTTTCAATTCATTATAAGTTACGAAATATTATGTCTAAAGTAAAATTAAACGTAGGTGAATAATGTAGTTGAAGTTGAAATAATATTTAAATTTGAAAAAATTATAATACGTGTCAAATTATATTTCTGTTAATTAAAAACTTAACTTAGATGCTTGGTAAACAACTATTATAGGCCGAAATCAGTAAATTAAATTAAATTCTGAAAAATAATCTTACCAAAATAACGAACTCATTAGTATGATTAATAATTAATATATGGATAGAATATATTTGTTCAAACTAAAACAAAAATTAAATAATCTTTCTGCTTAACGCTTATAATTTTTAAATTTTTATTATTAGCTATTAATAATAAATTTTAAATTTTAAATTTATTATTAGTTACGCTTGGGTTAACTATTCGAAAAGTGTTCTGCGGTACCTCCCTAATAGCTTTCTGTTGGAATAGACAGCGTACTATACCGATATCTGCCATGCATATGTAGTTGCGAATTGTAATATTACTGTATAAATTAGAACTAATATTGATCTTATATAATATTCCAGAGTTTTTAATTCATTGAACAGTGT
Organism: Caerostris extrusa; assembly: GCA_021605095.1. NCBI lineage: Eukaryota > Metazoa > Arthropoda > Arachnida > Araneae > Araneidae > Caerostris > Caerostris extrusa. The sequence goes on along the minus strand of BPLR01011457.1, from coordinate 25,547 downwards.
AATTTATGGATCCTTATGATTTGGCAGGCTTGTTCTGAAAGAAAGTTTAAAAAGTAGTGATTGAAAAGTTAAAAGAAATTTTCACTATAAATAAGGCATCACAATAAACTCATACCATTGTCTTGTTAGCTTTTACAGTATGAAGGGTAGGTCAGACATAAGGACATATCAGCTAAAACACAATCATCGGGGTAACGAGAGCAGAATTTATTTTTGTTAATCCTGGAAAATATGCATTCATTCACATAAAAGAATATAAATAAAAATCAAATTGCATCTGATGCCTACTGCTTAGAAAAATGAAAAATTCATTTTAAGTTTGAGGACACATAAAATGTTGATTGAATGTTCAATGTATTCAGTGCACTTTTACTCTCATATTCAGCCCACACAATAATCAAACAATTATTTTTTCCGTAAAATATCCTTCTCTGATTTAACAAAAAGTAAAGCAATAAAAAAAGAATCATCATATTTCATTAATAAAGACAAAAAAAAAAAAAGACAAGCAATTAAGACATGCAATGCCCATTACTTATCACACAAAAAACATTTTAATTGATGCATAAAACCAACTTATACAGGATATATTTAAAAATTGAAGTCTCAAATTGAAAGGATACCTTTTAAACAGTTTGTTTTAACTGATAATAAATATAACAATTAAATTTACTGCACAAATTTCTTCTAAACCTAATTAAAAGGAATATTTTTATAAAAAACAATTAATGAGACATGGAAATGAAATTATTTTTACATCATTAAAAAATAAAAATGAAAATAAATAATTGCCAGAAATAAGAATCATAAAAAATATCCAAAGATTTAATAAAGATAGCAGATTAAAATATAAAGTATTAAATAGGCCAAATAAAGAATTTGATAAGAATTTTACATCGAATGAACATGTATACGAGAGTAACTCTGAAAATTTTGAGACAGTGGCAGACGACAAACGCAGGAAAAATATTCGTTAAATTTGAACTCTTTTTATGGCCGCAGACGATAATATGTGGCAACATTTGTAATTTAGTTATCGTAGAATAGATTTTGGAAGAAAGGGAATATGGAATTAACGCGAGAGCATTATCGCGCTATGATTTTCTATGATTTTAAAGTGGGGTTAAATCAAGAAGAATGCCTCCATCGTCTACAACTAGCATATGGAGACGAAGCTCCATCTTGTGCTACTGTATTTAGATGGTTTACAGAATTTCATAGAGGTCGAAGTTCTCTGCTTGATCAAGAACACACAGGAAGACCTTCATCAGCTGTAGTTCCAGAAAATGTGTCTGCCATACAAAAAATGTTAGTCGATGATTATCGCTGCACTTACCAAATGATACAGAATAAACTTAACATTGGATCCGCAGCTCTACATAAATTATTCATGAAGAACTGCATATGAAAAATTAGTTTGTCGTTGGTTCCCCCCATAATTCAACAGAACACCAAAAAACGGAGCGTGTCAGAATCTGCAAAGAAACCATAAAATTACTTAACGATGGGGGACACCGCCATATTTCTAAAATCCTAACTGGTGATGAAACTTACGTACCGTTTTTTGACATTCCAACACGACAAAAGTAAAGTATGGGTCTTTGAAGATGACCCCAAACCAACAATGGTGAAAAGACAACGAGCAATGAAAAACAGTAATGCATGCCGTTTTCTTCAGAAATACGGCACTGGTCAAAGCCATCAAGCTGGAGGGACAAAAGACAGTCACAGCTATCTGGTACACCACTAAGTGTCTTCCAGAAATTCTTCAAGAAGTGAATGTAAGGGGATTCATGCTTCACCATGATAATGCATCTTCTCATACGACAAGATCTACAGTCGAATTTCTTAAACAAAAACACATCAAAGTGACAGAAAATTCACCCTATTCCCCTATCTTGCTATGTGTGACTTTTGGCCTTTTTAATCTCAAGAAAAATTTACGTGGTCGCCGTTTTCATTCCGAACATGAAACTGATGAGACTATAAAAGCATATTTTTCATCAATTCCTAGAAATGGATGGGCGTGAAGCATTTAATCTTTTTGGGAAAATCCTCTGCAAAAGTGCATTGATGTTGAAGGGGACTACTTTGAACACTCTTAAAATTTGGTAAGTTAAACTTGTATCATTTAGCCGTATCTCAAAAATTTCAGAGTGGCCCTTGTATCTTTCTATAAGTGCTCCTAAAAAATAAAATGGCATTCATTTCTATAAAAATATTTTTATTAAATCAGTAAATCACTATTATTATCAGTATATTAAACTTTTATTATTTTTATTAAATCAGTAATTTACTATTATTAGCAGTATATTATACTGTCATTATTTTTTATTAAATCAGTAATTCACTATTATTATCAATCTATTTTACTATTATTACTTTTATTAAATCAGTAGTTTGCATATCCTTGCATAAATTAGCAACTGATCCTATTTCAAAGAAATTTCAGTTGAAAAAATTACAGAGACATTCAATAACCGTCTATTTCATTAAAATAATTATATCATTATATTGGTACTAAATTTTTATCATGTTTATTTGAATAATTTTGTTAATATTTCTCTATATAATAAATAGTTATTAGCAATAAGTTACTGATCTAGTTTCTATAATTCGTTATTAAGGTCATCTATAATGAGAAGGATTTGTCTTAAGAATACACAATATTCTACTGTTTTTTAGACATCTTCGATCATAAAAAGCTTTTTTTTACGTTTAAAGATATTCAAGGTTGAATAGCTGAATTTGAAGAGTGTCCGGTATGGTGAATAGAAAGGGAAATCTCTATGAGGTCTGGTTTTTTTGTATTGGAAAGCAATTTCTTCTAAGCGAAGTTGAGGGCATTTTTTCATTTAGTGGTTAAGTGATCACGGTAAAATTCCACTGCAATTTTTAACTCATTATTATACCTATGGATCTCATCAAATGCAGAGTTTTAACTTTTCTTTTCTTCTTTAATGGCGCAACAGCCCCATGGTGAGCCAAAGCCGTCAACCTGCCTACTGTCAACTTCCGAAGTATGAGTTTCTTGTACAGTAGGGTTGCCAGCCCTACGTCCAACAGTCATTTTAGACCTACGGTTAAAAGTGGATTCCAAAACCACTAAAAACATCCATGGCACCGCAAGACTCGGACCCGAAACAGTAGTGCCGAGAGCCAGGGTATTAATTACTCGACCATCTTTTAACTTTTCTATCCTGTTATTAAATTGGACATTTTCAACATCCTGTTACTACACTGGTTCTCTTTTATACTACATAATTGTCAACAATATATTTCTACTTGACAGTTTATTAAAAAGATTAACTTTCTAGATAAGAATAAAAATTAAAAAATATTTTCGATTGTATTTCTGACAAACGTATTTGCACTTCTCTTTTAACTTACTTAAAAGGGGTTGTTCTTTATTATTATCTTATCAGTTTCATTACATCCGCAGGAAGGAGATATATCTTTAACTTTCATTTTAACTATCTCTGAATAGTAAAAACATTTAATGGAAATTACTGACAGGAAATGTGCAAATACTCGAGGAAGAATGCGATATTTTAAGTTGTCATTCCCTCAACATTGAATACAGAAAATTAATTTTATTTGAGTGGATCTTGAAAACTTAAAAGAAGGGACATAATTATTTTCATATACATATTATATAATTTAAAATGAACTAGGTTTTTTTTTAAAAAATAAATATGATTTAAATCTGCGCATTATAGATGAAGTAATGAAAATAAGGTTCGAATACCCCTGAGTTGTCTACTCATGGATGGGGCAGCTTCTGTTGTCACGGAGCACCTGTAGATAGAAGTCTGATTTGGCTCCATGACTCTGAAGGAGGACAGTGTCTTCCGGAAGGACTTTTTAAAGGGCAACTACCGTGCATTTACGTAGAAAATGGCATGGTAGAAATGGCATGGTACGTACGCATGGTAGAAAACTTGAAAAACTCCACCACGTAGTCCGATTAACGAGGCAAGATGCTGAATATCCCAAACGCCATCGAGTCTCTTCGTTTTTGAAGTGTCTACAACAAGGCCGTTAGCGGATTGAAGCTCAGCCTTAATGTGCACTTTACAATGAGTAAGGCTTTTTTTCTTATTTAATATTTTATTTCTTAAAATCGGTAAAAAAATTATGCTTCATCATTTTAGCATATGAATTGATAAATAAATGATGAGATGTTTATAAGCAACTTCATTAGACGTTTTTAAAATATGCGGGTTTAAGAAAAATATTATTTAATGGAAAGGAATCCACATTTCTTCTTCATTGGGGCTACAGCCAGGTGGTCGTCCAAGATCGTCTGACTACTGGCAGATTTCGAGACAGGAGATGTTTTTTTTTACGGGTTAACAGACCTAGGCCCGACGCTCTACAGTCATATTAGAACAGGACGTGTGGTTTAAAGTGGTTTCTAAACCACTACAAGCATCCATAGCGCTGCCGGCGCTCGAACCTTGTGGCACCGAGTACCAGTGTGCTAGTCACTCTGCCATCAGGCTCCGGTATTCATATATACAAGCATAAAATAAACTATGGTCAAAATTTTGGTTTTGGATTCAAAACAATTTTTAAAAGATTAAAATTCATTACCCATTGGAGTTACAAAAGGTGATTGCCGGCATTTCTATCACGTCGGGGTTTTCAAGCTGAATGTCCACTATGGTGGGATACTTGAAGTAATATGTGAAGAAGGTGGCGGCCTGGTAGAAGAATCCAGTGAGGCACACGAGGAGGACGACCACTTTAAACACTTTTCTAGAGTTGTCTTTGGTGGACACGATGTTGGAGACCGCTGTGAGCGAAGACTCCTGAAGCATAACCAGAGACTGTCTCCGAGACCATGATTCCTGTGGGGGCTTCAGGTGCAATTCCATGAGCTGAAAGGGTCCAAGAAAAGCAATCCATTAAATAAACAAGATTAACGATTCCAATTCCAGATTAATTTAGGAAAAAAATAGGAAATAATTCAAAGTATATCTTTTTATTTAACTTTATTTTTAGAAGCAACTTACGCTTGCTTTCGTGATTAGATGTCTGTTAGCAATTTGCAATTAAATAATTTTTTAACATAGTAGTTTGCTTCCATTTTTATATACATTCCTCTATAATTGTGATTCCATTTATTATTATTATTTTCTGAATATTAACATACCTAATTTTTAAAAACATTTTTTTTTAATAATTCTTTTATGAATATTTCTTACAATATTTTTATAATTACACAATACAATACATTTATATGCATTTTTCGTCTCATTATTCCAAATTCCAGACATTCCATATTTTTATTTTCTTAATAAATATTAAATTAAATGTTATGTAATCTTCCACTGACAATTTTTTTTTTTTTCCTTCTACAAAAATAATATGATATTTCAAACTTTTTATTTAATTTCAGGTAAATAATTCAATATATATACATATTTATTTAAACTAATAAACAGTGTTTTTTTAACTTATGATAATGATTAAAAATGATCTTCTCAGATAGAAAAACATGATAGAAATCGAACACGTTAAAAAAGTATGGTAATGAACTTTGCAAAAGGGAAGCCAATATTAAACTTCTTTGACAGATCTGTACTTTTTTTCCTCATAATGCTTGATAATATACTAATAATAAAATAATATAGCAAAAATATTAATAACTTATTTGATACTTTTGTGTCATTAAGAATTTTAAAAGGGGAAGTTCTAAAGAATTTATAAGCTCTAAAAGTAGACAATTGCAAGTGTAAATAGAAAGAGGTTTTATATTTTGCTTCCATGTAGCCTACTTTTTATTTTCCTATCAATTTTAATTTATTATTACCTAGTAAGTATTTATAGGAACTAAGCGCAATAAATCTACAGCAAATACAAGTACAGGTTTTTAAATTTAGATAATTGTTTTTAATGCATATTTCAATTTGAATTTTTTCATATTAAATTTAGCTATAATATTTAAATCTTGAATAAAAATCCCTTCTATCCGTCTCCTTAAAAAAGAAACGTTATGTAATATGTAATACAGTAAAAGCAAAAGCAATTCCTTTAAGCATTTTTAGTTTTTATTTTCTGAAACATTTTTAGGCAAATACGTCTAAAAACGTTTTGATGCAATGTGTTTTTCCGTACACTGTAATAAACGGATTTTTATGAAAAGAAAATAATTTTCAAAACTCAAGAAAAGCGTGGTATATATATCATCATCATCATCATCATCATCGTCAGTCTCATGGTAGGCCAAGGCCATCTGTCAGATTTCGAGACGTTTTCTTTTTACGGGTAGGGATGTCAGCCTAACAGTCATATTAGACCGGGACCTACGGGTTAAAATGGATTATGAACCACTACAAACATCCATGGCTCCACCGGGACTTAAGCCCGAAACCTGTGACAGCGAGCACCAGTCACTCGGCCAACAGGCGGAGCTGGCCATTAGGCCATCATGGAACCTGATCTATATACATATATACACGCACTTAAATTATGAACAAATCATTCTTAAAACCCTTGGAAAAAGAATCTTCATTTATTTATAAATAAAGTAGTAATAATTTTAATAAAATCGGACCAATAATATATAAATTTAGAAGCTAAAACAAAACTTACTGGTTCGCTGTAAAAGTAAGAGCTCCAATGCAAGATCGTTCGTCATTCACTCTTTTTCCGCTGTTTGCTGCGAAATGTCCGATCCACCTCTTATATAATGAGCAATTGGAAAAAGTGCTTGTTTGCCACCACGCATCTAAATTTTTCATCAACTCATCGCTTTATGCACTTTGCATTACTCCCCCTCCTACTCTAATGATGAGCTCCTTCTGCTATTATAAATTCAACAGGGGTTTTTGTTTCTGTTTTAATTTATTAGCCTTTCGTTAACTATAGCAGCATTCGGAAATTCTGTGGGTTTTTTTAACCTAGACCATGAGCTTCAAAAATTTTTTTTTCTTGTTTTAATAAACACAAACAAATTAAATAATTAATTTTTCGACGAATATTCATTGCAAAGCTTGGTTCCATTGTATATTTAAACATTTCCTTCATTAGCATGCCATGCCATTCTAACATGTAAAGATGAAATATTAATTTTCCAGGCGTTGTGTTTTTTTTCTACCTAATTTATAAAATTTTAAATATTTCTTTATAATTCCACTTATGTTTATAGGTAAATTAACGAATTGTGGATAATGATCTTTTCACTTGTACTTCATTACATTAGATTAGAAACTTGGTAAGAAGAAATAATAAATGGGGAAAAAATTGCATAAAAAATTGTAAACAGCTGTTTCTAAACAAAATTATTAAAATTACATAATTCATATTTGGAACTATTCCCAGTTTTTCCAAGAAAGACTGCGGTGGCTCCATTTAGATGCTTGACTGGTCATGACTGTTTACTTGATCACCTCTATAGAATTGGAGTGGTGGATTCCTCAAACTGAGTTTTTGTGCGACTCTAGTCGGCCTATGACTATTGAATATTTAAATAATTGTAGTGCACTTTCTCTGCATGAGGACATGGTCCAAAAGTACTGGAGAGACCGTGAACTAGTGGCCTATGCGCCAATGTTTGACATTTGTAAAATACATAATAATATAATTCATATTTAATTCTATTCATTCTATTCTATTCGCGCTATTCATTAAATTACACACATAAAATCTTTTCGATGTACAACCTTTTTTAACTTTTCGTTTTTTGTTTTTTTTTTTTGCATGCTGTTATATTGCATGTGCATTGTAAAAGGTGGGCTGAAAAGTTCATAGGCTCACACATAGATGGCTCTACTAGTATTAAATCCATATGATTTTTAGTTAGCCCTAACCTTTAAAAAGACGCGTGTATAAATTTGACAGTTGTTGCACTATTAGTATGTGAGTTATAGCATTTTTAGTGTTCATCATGTGCAATTCACTTGGCTGACTGTCAATTGGACTCCGATGTGAAATGATGGAGCCATGTTTCATCCATTGTCACATAGTGACGCAAAAATTCGGGTTTATTACGATTGAACAGCTCCAAACACTGCTTAGAATCATTAATTCGTTGTTATTTTGGGTCGATTGTGAGCTCGCGCGGCACCCGCTTTGAACAGAGCTTTCGCATATCCAAATATTCATTCACGATATGTCCAACACGTTCCTTTGATATATTTAGGGTCTCAGCTATCTCAATCAAATTCACTTTGCGGTTATAAGAAATTATTTTTTTGACTTTTTTTGATGTTTTCGTCGGCAACAGCCTCTTTGCGGCGTCCACTGCGTGCATCGTCCTCGGTGCTCATTTCGCCTCGTTTAAATTTAGCAAACCACTTCTCTACGGTTGATTTTCCTGGTGCAAAGTCCGAATAATGTTTATCAAGCCAAGAATTGGCTTCAATAATATTTTTTTTTTTTTTTCGCCAAAATGCATTGCTTTATAAATACACGAAATTCCCTTTTACTCATTTTTTCAAACTAACAAAAATTGCTTCACTAAAAATGCTATAACTCACATACTAATAGTGCAACAGCTGTCAAATTTATACACGTGTCTTTTGAAGGTTAGGTCTGACTAAAAATCATATGGATTTAACACTAGTAGCACCATGTATGTGCCAGCCTATGAATTTTCTGCCCACCTGTTACATGCTGGTGAGCATTATAAATGTAAGAGTGATATCATGGAATTCTTAAAATGAAGGAGACAGGTTTTTTAAATAAATACACTGGTCAATTTCCTTTTTACCAATTTATTATTCACAAAACTGATATAAAAATATACAGGCATTAGAAATTATAGCATCTAAAAAAATTTTTTCGAAATAATACCATCAAAATTAAACGAATTGTTTATTTTAAATTAACATTTAAATGTCTCTTATTCAGAAAAAATTATACAATCTTTTTCCTGTTTTTGTAGTGAAGTTATAATTATTAAAAGATTGAAAATGATTAATTATTGCAATAAAAACAAAATATGCAATCAGAGTAATAACACACAGAATGTATTTCTCTTTCTTTATTGCTTAGATAAATATTTGTTGGAATTATAAAAATGTTTCAAAATATTAATGTAAAAATTATTATGTTTATACTTATAAACGAAAAACACTACGTTTTTTATGCAATTTTACTTTCATTTCTATCTAATTTTTGAATTATTTGATAAGAAACAAAATATATCTGTGATTTTTAATGTAGTCTACAATACTATTATACACACAAATACTATTAGATTATATATATATTACATCTCTGATTAAATATATTTTTTTGTATAATTATAAAAATAATCTTATTTTCTTCTATATAACACACACATAAACTATTAACCTTAAATGAATAAAATTTTTAAAAAATATTGACCTTAACATATAAAGCTTTGACATATCATGTTACACTTAAAATCACATAACGTATAGGAGACAATCATTTCAATGATATAGCGATGCATTTCGATTACAAATGTAAGAAAATTGCAAAATTAATGATTCGTATTTGATTTAAATCTTCTCTAATTTGTTATCAATAATTTAAGATAATCTTTTTTAATAAATTTTAAAATGCATCTGTTTTATTTAAAAGTGATAACGCTATAATATCCGAGATTAAAGAAAAATAACAACAAGTTACAAGCATGCACATAGGTTTGTTTTGAACTTAACATGCGAAAAAGTAAATTTTCTGTCGCATCTCTCCATAAAAGGAAAAATTCTGTTACAACCCTTTGACTTTTTCAATCACATAATAGTTTTTGCATACCATATTTTGGAAGTCCGTTAGTTTTCTCCCTAGCGCTCATGCTCATGGGAAATTGCGCATAATAATGTTTGCTATGAGCATGCGCGCTAGGGAGAAAAAGCTAACGGACGTTCAAAATACGGTATGCAAAAACTCTCTATTATGATGGAACTTTGTCGGTTTATTCAATTCATTTTATTTTAAGAGAACAGCAGGGTTTTACGAATGAAGTATTACGAATATTGTATATTTGTAATTTAATCAACTGTTTTGAAATGTGACAATAACTGTCTATAAATAATTAATTTCTTACAACAAAAATAATCAAAAGTTTTAATGCCATCGGTCATTAATGAGATGTGCTTTTTTTTTCGTGTAATGTGCAATCAAACATTCTTTTTAGCTTATGAAGAAATACTAATTATGTTTTGATAATTAATAAATAATTAATAATAATTTAACTATGAATTATTAATTTCTTACCACAAAAATAATCAAAAGCTTTATTATTATCTGTCTTTAATGAAATTTACTTTTTTTGCATTATGTATAATCAAACATTCTCTTTAGGTTGTGAGGAAATATTAATTTTTTGATAGTAACTAATAAATATTTAATTTCCTACAACAAAAATAATCAAAAGTATTATTGTTAACTGTCATTAATAAAATCGACTTTTTTCGCATGATGTATAATCAAACATTCTTTTTAGGTTATGTAGAAATATTAATTATGTTTTGCTAGTACCAACTTTTTGTTATAACTATTAATTTTGAACAGGATAATTAAGATTTTTGTACACCAAAATGTTTTACATTTTTTTTGTTGAATTTTTCCATTTACTTAAAAGTGATTGTATTTTAATTTGCAAAAAAATGCATCGTTACAATTTCAAGTCATCTGCCTCCTTCATGGAGGACAAGTCTCACAATTTGAGAACCACTGCTCTAGAACAGTTTTTTTTTCAATTCCTTCTATTAGCTCACACTCTCCCTATATATTGTTCAAATTTTCAATCGTTCATAAAACACTTTTTATTCCTCCACTCAAGTTCAAATACATTTTTTTTAACTTGTAGTGGATGGCACTTGATGTTGATACTGTTTTTTCAAATATTTATTCCTTAATTAAATTTAATTAATTAATTTTAGTTTTTTTTTTAGATTTAAGTTGCATATATTTACCAATAGATGGCGCCACATAAACTTAAAAAAAAACGAATGAAAATTATTTATAAAGGACTTTCTGCAATAAAATGACAAAAAAGTAGGAATTGACTTTAAAAGTTTTTTTTATATTACTTGTTTATATTAATAACTTCGATTTTAATATAAACAAGTAATACACTATTTTTTTCATCAATAATGGCTAGTCAACTTTTTTTGTGTTTAAAAAAAGTTGACTAGCCATTATTGATGAAAAAAATAGTCATTTCCTTCAACGTTAGCTTTCAAAGTTTGGAAAACAGTTTTTCAACAACTGGATCCTATTCCAGGAAATGGGTTGAATAAAACGTGGAAATATAAAATCTGATAGTGTGCTTAACGAACATTTCATTATTTACAAAAATCGTGAATTTATCATTGAAAACATTGTTGAGCATATTGTTATCAACAGAACTAAGCTGAAACTGTAACCGTTGGCTGTAAAAGTGGCCGCCGACTGTTTATCTGTAGTACCAGGGCGATCTTTCGTCTTCGCCAGCATGGATTGCACGCGCTCCCATGAACCGTTGTTAGGCAGAGCGGGAATTCCCAAAACAGTGCACATAATATTGTAAATATCAGTATTGTATAAAATATCTGTCTTGAATCCTTTTCTGAAGTCTGAAGTAAAGAAAAAAAATTAATACAAGATTATTTTGAAAATTTGAAAAATATTTTGAATTTTTGAAATAAAATAATAAATTCATGAAAAAAAAAGAAATTTCTAAGCAATATATTTTTTAAGTTATTAAGATATATCCATATAACCATATATACATATATCTCTTCCTTAATAAATGAAAATGTAATTATCGAAAACTTTCTACATAATTAGAATATTATAACTATTTGTTATTAATAATATTTATATTATAATAGTCTAATTAACCAATTACTGAACTAAAATATCAGAACAAATTTTATGTTGAGCAAAATAAAATATGTTTGCACGAAATAAAAAATATATTAAAAGCATGTGGTTTTAATTTGCTCAATTTGAGATTCAGATAGTTTTTCTCGCTTACTTTAGAAGAAATTATAGTTTAAAAAACTAAAAACACGCTTTTAGAGTTAATCAAACTAAAAAGTAAAAATAATTTTTAACATAAGAATAAAATGACTGACGAGAAAATGAATGTCATTGTTCTAAAAGCGTGGTGTGCTCGGTATCAGTCGTTATAATTGTTCACAAATTTCATTCCGAAATGCAGAGTTACAAAGAGAGTGCTTGTCATACAAAAAGCACCCCACGCTTTTAGAACAGTGACATTGATTTTGTATTTCACTTTTTAGTTTGATTAACTCTAAAAGTGTACTATACTATAATATTTAAATGAGGTCCCGGTACGGAGGACTGGAACTATAGTTCTTACAATAATTTAATTGTGAGTAAAACAAAAGCTAAATGCGAATATGTCGATCCAGCCAGGATTCGAACAGGGAACCTCCTGATTCGTAGTCAGGAGTGTTATCCGTTGTACCACTGTCCCACGTAGGTTTGAATGTCTTAGATACTTTCATTCTACATGGGTTAAATTGCCCTTCATAAGTTAAAACAAAATCACTAATCCTGGTGATCCTAATCATGATGGGATAATAAACTTATCAAAATATTTTATTATCGTCGGTCCTTGATAAATCTACAACGTTTAAACTAAATCTGATCGTTTAAAGTAAGGCAAAATGGGGCCCAAAGAGTCAGTTACAATCATACAAACATACAGGTGAAACTAATAAAAGCGTATTAAAAATCTGGCAAGAGATTTTTTTTTATCGTCTGAAATTTTTAAATCCATTCATTAAATATTTTTATTTCAAAGAAGTTAAAAATCAAAGTAAGAAAATAAGCAAACCAGGTCCAGTGGCCAGAAAAATGGTTCGCATGTCTTCCACGTCTTCCGGATCATAACCATGATGACCAGCAAGGGGGGTTTTCGGATCATCCAACTAAAATAAAGAAATACCATTGTTGAATATTAGTTTTTCCGGCTCTTTCGTGACTCAAACCGGTTGTTCCCCGAATTTTTCCCCTTAACGCTTTCTTTTCAGTAAAAGCAATTACTAAGCGTCCCTCCCCCTTGAAATCTACCTGTTTAAGCGATCAAACAGAAAGATAAAGTAAAAAAATTATTTTCTTTTATGTCTTCTTTCTTTTATATTTTCTTTCTTCTGTATCTATATTGTACCCTACGTCTTAAAATATAGTAAATGTTATAATTAAGACAACTTGAATCTTGAAATTGTATAGCCAACCACAAAATCGTTCTTCTTCATTAGCGTAAAAGCCTCATGGTGGGTCAAGGCCTACTGGAAGATTTCGGTGCAGGGCATGTTTTTTTATGGGATAGGGCTGACAGTCCTAAGCCCATTAGATATATTAGACCGGGACTTATTTTTTAGGGTGGATTTCGAACCACTACAATCATCCATGGCGCCTCCGAACTCGAACCCGAACTGAAATCTGTGGCACCGAGTGTCAGAGTGCTAGGCACTCGGCCATCAGGCTCCCATCATTCGAATAAGACATAGAAAATCAAGATAAAAAAAGGACAATATGAAAATAAAAGTTAAGAATAACATTAAAAATGATCCTGATGAGAAGGCAAACCTAGTATATCCTTCTGTTATAAAAGGATTGATGATCCGGTAAAATTAATGATCGGCTTTTATTGTTGTTAACAATATTCTTAAATTACAGCGATTCGCTACCTACATCTGGTTTCTTTCTTTCTTTAGGAGAAAAAAACCTACTCTTTCCCATTTGCGGCCTGATGGCCAATTGGTTAACATTCTGGTTGTTGTTGTTGTCGTATCCCTCATGGAAGGAGGGAAGAGAGATGTAGTTTCTGTTCTGATGGAGCACCCGTAGGTAGAAGTCTGACTTCTGATCTTACAGTCACAGGAGACCGGGACCTACGGTTTAAAGGGGATTCCGAACCACTACAAACATCCATGGCACCGCCGGGACTCGAACACGAAACCTGTGGCACCGAGCGCCAGAGCGCTAGACACTCGTCCATTCAGGTCCCAATATTCTGGTTTTCTGTACGATAGATGGATGGATTTTTTAGTGGCTTGTAATCCACGTTAAACTGTAGGTTTCGGTCTAATTTGCCCAAAGGGGGCAAAAATGACCGTAGAGCGACAAATCAAATCTCTTCCATGCTATCACAACCCCTTCCCACTTATTTTTATTAAATGCTTCAAATGCAGCTGGGGTTGCTATCCTCCCCCTTGACAGTTCAACAAATTTTTAAGGGGGTTTGCCCACTTTGGGAACCAGTGTTTTAAATTATCATAGTTCAATGACAGAAGTTGCGACGTTTTATTTTAAAAAAGAACATAATTGAAGTTCTTTATTTTCAAAAATCATGTTGGAATAAAAAAAAAAAAAAAATTGATCAAATGGTACAAAAATATAAATAACTTGCACAAAATGTACATTTAAACCTAAATTTTAATTTATTTAAAAATCAAAAATGTTTTATTAAACAATTTAAGTTTTGCTGTAAAAGTAATAGTAGTGTTAGTTTGCTGTAATTATATGCAAAATCCAGTATATTTATTTGTTTACTGGAAAGAAGTTATTCTGAAATATAAAAGGTTTTATTAAAATGTTGATAAAAGAACAAATATTTAAACTGCAACAAACAGATGGTTGTTTGTTTGAATAAAGTTTTAAAATTCAAACCTACAAATTACGTTCTTACTTTTTTTCAGTTAAACAAAATAGTGATCTCATCGTAAAAATTTCTTTATAAACTGGTAGAAATTTATTTAGAGTTAAATTTTAAATCACTTTATCATTAAGAAACATGTATTCATTTTTTCTTTATAAAAACATTTTATTCTTTACATGAATTTATTCTTTTTATCTAAACTGAATTTATTCTACTATTGTCACCAGTGATAAAATGATATAATGTTATGAAATTATTTTAAGTTGATTAAAAAGTAGCTTATAATTTGAAATTTATCTATTATATTCTGTAATTTTTATAGCCACAATTATTCATTAATTATATAATTTTGGCATTAATTTTACTTTTACCACTTTTAACTGGTTTTTTTTGTTGTTGTTGTTGTTTTACTGATCAAAAATTAAAATACAAGAAAAGTTTCTTACAAAATACTGTGATTTTAATCATGCAATATTTTACAATTGCAACATATATTGATCAGGTAAAAACATTATAAACTTAATAATTATACTAATAAATTTAACTGAGCCTTTTTTTAAGTGATAAAAAACTTTGATGAGCCTAAAAACCTGTACTGGGAAAATCTAGAAGACTGAAATATTAAAAACAATATATATTAAATATTAAAAATAAATATTATTATATAAAAACAATAAATATTAAATACAATATATATATATATATATATAGATATAGATATAGATATATTTCAATTCAATTTAAAGGTCTTCATATCAGAAGTGAATTCTAATGAATTAGTTATATTTAATAATACAATATTCTAAATACAACTAATTCATTAGAATTCATTTATTTAATTTAAAAACACAAAGAAAGAAAATTATAGCAATAATCCAGATTGTTGAACTCAAAACTCACAGGATCAATATAGTATCCCTTTTTAGCTACCAAGATGAGAGGTTCCATTTTGTTGCTGCCTTTCAGGTGATATTTTTCCGGGATGTCTTCTTTTTTATAAATGCGCACTCCATCGATTTTATCGGCAGTCATGTCTTGAAGCAGCTGAGATATAAAATTAATAGTATTAAGATTTGTTTCATTATTTTAATTCTTATATTTTAGTACCTTATATTAGTAAATAAAACATTGTCAACCACTTTAAATTAAGAATGAAGATTTAGATTAGAATGCAATTTAATCTATAGTACATCATTGACGGTAAACTTTTTTGGGGAATAAAATGAGGAAAATCTAAAACCTCCGAAGAATTCTGCTTACTCTGAAAGAAAATATCAAATCTAGTGATTTTTTTTTTTTTTTTTCAATTCCTTCTATTAGCTCACACTCTACCTATATATATCTTGTTCAAATTTTAAATCAATAATAAAAATACTTTTTATTCATCCACTCACGTTCAAATACATTTTTTTGACCATGTAGTGGATGACACTTGATGTTAAGACAGTTTTTCAAATATTAATTCAGCAATTAAATTAAATTAATTAATTATATTTTTTTAGATTATGATTATTTTTTTATATTAATTCAGCAATTAAATTAATTAATTATATTTTTTTTTAGATTTAAGTTGCATATATCTACCAATAGATGGCGCCAGATAAACTTAAAAAAAAAAAAGAACGAAAATTATTTATAAAGGACTTTCTGCAATATAGTGAAAAAAAAAAAGGGAGGAATTGACTTAAATTTTTTTTTTTTTTATATTACTTGTTTAAACTACATCGTGCAATAAAGCTATTTTTTACTGAAGTTCCTCATTTAATCACAGTTTGAAACTTAAAGTAGACTTTATAATTAAAATATTTTGAATACGAAACTTAGTTTATATTTATTCTATTAATTACGGTTGATGAATAAAAAATTCATTTTTTTTTTTTTTTTTATATTATTGACTTAAATGTTCTAGATCTAAACTGCGCTTTGCCAAAAAATTCAGCAACGTCTCTTTGCCACTGGTCATTGTCACCAGTGAAAATAGACGTCACACTGACCATTGTCAATTATTTCAGTTGTTCTATATTTTTGTCGAGCTGCTCTTAATGCTTGCTCATCTTGTAAATATTTTCCGTCTTCTAAATATCCTTGCTGATTTTAAGAATTTAATTTTTGCAACACTTTTTATTATTGTCTTAATTTTTTTTAATTACGTCGAGGACTAGGTTCTATTGACCATTTCCCTGTGAGCAGCCCAATAGAAACTAGCCTTGAAAAACGCAGTGAGTAAGGCAGTTTTGGGTCGATTGAAGAGATTCAGCGTGAATCGGCACGCGCTTTGCAGGCCATCCCTACCTATGACTTTTCAGCATGCATTGAGGATTGGAAAAAAATTGGCATAAGTACATAGTGTCCAGAGGGGATTACTTTGAAGGCTATGAAATAAATTTGGAAGAATAAATAAAGAGTTTTTGAAAAAAATTAAAATTGGCCTTACTTTTGGGCACAGTAGTAACTTATAAAATACAATAGATTACCTTGTTTAACATCCCGGGTTGTGGCTGAATCCTCAATATAGGACCTGAACCAATGTGGTACTTTATTTTAGGTGCATATTTTCTTAGATCCAAATGTCTTACGACGTTTTCTCTCACATCTGTCATGCCATGATCGGAAATAATCATTAGATTTACCTAAAAAAATAATAATAAACTTAACTGCAATACCTTTAACAATGCGAATAGCAACGAAAACAGCAATGAAACAATATCATGCAGCATGAAAACGTTTAAAAACTTTTTATGTATATTTAATTTTCGTAAGAATAGTCTCCTTTGTAACACTCATATAAACTTGTAAAAAGATAAAGTTTGCTCCACAACTTTTATTGGATATTTTGCATTATTTGTTTCTATTCTTGATTTTCAATACATCTCTTCAAAATTTCGTACAGGAGTTCTGCTAATGGTTACAATGAAAAGGACATGATAGTTGTCCTGCACTATTATATCACTTGCATGGCTGTAGCTCTGTTCGTATTCACACCATTTCAAGACAAAAGGATTTTATATGCACCCGCCATAATCAATATGTCAAGAAAAATCTCTTTGTTAACCCAATAGCCAATGCAGAAGATAACATGGGTATTTATTTCTAAATCCGAGAAACAAGAAATTGTCTTTACTTATTTATTTTCTATAAAATTATTTCTTTTATTTTTTAATTTTTTTTTAATTTAATGTAATTCATATTTTTTTGCATTCACCCTTTAAAAAAAAAGAATTTTCTGGACTATTGTTGGCATATTTATTACTGAATAGTTAAAAAATTTTTATTTAAAATACCCTCGTGGAAACAATCAGCAGTAAAAACATATGATTTGATTATTTATTTGCTCGCTCGATTGTAATCATGCTTCATTAAACACATTGGCAAAAGCGCCCCTGTGACATTCAGAAGAAATGGTTGGCTTTGAGACTCTCACTCTACAGGAAGTACAGCACTAAGAACCGTTCTGTTGGATTGCAGACTCTCACCCGGAGAGGAAGTATATTTCGCGCACCCTGCTCGTAGCCGAGTTTCAGGTTATCGGTTTAGAAGTGGAGGCCTTCCACGAATCTATACTTGTCTTTAAATGTATTAATTATTGTATGTCTCTAATTGCATGTGTGTGTTGTTTGTGCGTGTGTCAATAAAGCTGTAAGTTCTCCAACCTGTTCCTCTAGTATCTCAACACAGCCACATCTAGTTACAATCTGGTTCTGAGACCTGTATACTACAGATACTTTATTTTTTTCACAATTTAAAACATTTTCAATTGCAATTATTACTAGCTTAGAATCGTGAAGTTATAACAGATGACTAGACAGATATTATACAAATGACAAAAAATTTAATAATTCCATTGCTTATTTAAAAACAAGGAACATTATATGTTGTGATTTAACAGTCAGAAAGAAAAATTTGTCGTGCCTTATTATTTCTTTATTATTTACCTCATCTTCAAGATGCGCATCTTTAATTTTCTGCTGCATTTTATCCAAAATTTCATCAATGTCCTTCAAAGCTGTCTTTAATTCTGGCGACTGTGGTCCAAAATGATGACCTGTTATGAAGAATATAAAAAAAATTTCAGCAATCAATATGAACCTCATTTAATAAAATATTATCAAAAACAATCCTGAATCTATAAATTATGAGGGGGAAAATAATAAAAATGCTATTTACATATTAATAAAGTTTATTTACAATTTATTATTTTCATCATCTGTTTATATAATGTGCATGCAAGTGACAAAATGTACAAAGCAGGATAGACAAACAGCCAAAATAATTGTTAATTACATTGTTTTCCTTCATGTATTTCAATGAAAAATAAAAGATTAGATTTCAATGTTTTTCAATTAGATATTCAATTGATATTCAGCAAAGAACGTAAAACGTTGCTTTTCACTTATAGCTATGTGGGCTATCAGATATCTAATCATAAAATTCTGAGTTCCTGATTTTAGAAATTCAGTTCGAGACCCGTCAAAAGTAAGCAGGCGGAAAAGCCTTTTATTGAGTTCCAACTGCCTTTGGGATGAGTATGCATTCCAAAACGGGGTGGCATCAGGGCATGACATTAATTCTTAAAACTAGTTACTTGTAAGGGCCCTATGGCCGAGTAACTAAAGCTCTAGTGCTTGGTGCCACATCCACTTTAAGCCGTAGGTCTGCCTAATATGACTGCAGAGCGTTGGGTGTAGGGCTGACAATCCTACACCGTAAAAAGAAAACATCTCATGTCTCGAAATCTGACAGTAGGCATACGGCTTGGCCCACCATGGGACTGTTGCGCCTATCATGATAGGTTTTTGTAAAGTTGCGAATAAGCTAATAAACTTCGCAGGTTCATGGGCATAGTACCCACAAGGGTAAATATCTAGGAGAAAACTCCTGCCATTTTCCTGCGGTCTCAACTTTAAGGAATATTCTTCGATTGATTGTTTTTTCCACCATTTACAAGTTAATGGGAATACTGTTTAACATTATATAGAAAAAATGTACATAGAATTATGCCACGCAATTCTTTCTTAGATTATTTTTAGATTTCTAAAGTAGATCTCTGGAAATTGGGTATTTCAGTTCTTTAAACTTTGAGAGAACAAAAGCAAAGACAGGAACAATCAATAATTAAAGTTTTTTAAATGAAATATAAGTAACTGTTAATTAATTTTTTTTGTCGTTATTAGTTGTTGTCATCTAGTATGTAGAGTCACATGCTACAGTCTCAAACTTTTTAAATGTTTTTCACATTTTTTTGCTACAATATTTATATCTAACATTACAGCCAATATAAGTTAACTCCTGCCAAGCGACACGGGCAGTTGTTTTTTAAGTAGTTTTACTGTTCAAGAAAAAAATTACTGGTTTTTTTTTTTTTTTTTTTCTAATGAAAAGGAGAGTTATGATAATTTCTTCCCAATCTCTCATGTCATATATCTTAGAATAATATCTTTCATAATCTGCCATATTGCAGTTTTTTATCATATTTTACCATATTGAATTAAAGAGTTACAAATATATTTCCAAAATAAAAAAATATGAAATTGTTACAGAGGGAACTGGATGTTGAGCTTAAAAAAAAAAAAATTTTATCACGAAAAAAAATATTCCTGTTTTATTAATACTTAACATTTCTAATTATCTTACCATTATAATCTACGGACACATAGTACATGAGAACCAGCGACAGCCTATCTCCTAGCACCTTGGACGGTTTGAACATTTGAATAACGTCATCTATTCTCTCCAAGTAATCTGTTGCCATTTCTTTTATAGGGGGCCCATCATAGAATTGTCTCTCACATATAGTAGGGTGGCCACCCATAATTTCGACTTCGCATCCAGCCCACCAATAAAGGGCGGATCTTTTGTTGTTCTTTTCAGCCGTGATCCAAACGGGTTCAGCGTCGTTCCACCAACGGACATTGTCAGCACCAGGTGCTGGAATCATGTTGAAATAGCTGTCACTTGCATTGTCATAGATAATATTGCCAATGAATCCATGGTTTTCAGGATAAAGACCTAAAAATAAATCAATAATATAATTAATATATGTTTGAAACATATAATAGTGATGGTCAACAAAGGTTCCTTTTAAAAACCTGTCTAGAAATTCTCAAAATCCATGCTCCACTTTATTCTTAATCATGTGCCTAAGATCTGTTGTAAATTGTATGTGTGAAGATAGAGAGGGTGTTTTCTTAATGGACATCTTAAATCCGACATTTGTGCCTTATGTACAAAAAACTATCACTCAGTTATCCGGACTGTAGAGATGTCCAAAAATACCACTAAAAACCCAGGAGAGGCATATTTTAAATACATGTACTTACCTTAAGAGGATAAAATTTTTCACTTTTTTTTTTTGTCTGTTGCAATAGTCGATTTTGCTTCTAAAGAGAGAGTCTATTCTCAGCGTCTGAGACATTATCCTATCTAACAAATAAAGCATTATTTTTAGAACACACAGAAGTAAGGTAGTATACTTGTGAGTCTGAAAATTAGAAGAAAAAAGGCCATGTATGTTTCCTCAACGGTTGATAAAGGGTTTTAAAAACTTTTGGATGTGGGGAAAAGTATCACAAAATTACAAATTAATTAAAATGTTGAAACATGCCGATGACTGGAAAAGATAACGTTCTGAAATTTTTTTAAAAATATATCAGAAATTTAACTATCGGTAATAATCGATCACACCCGAATCCAGATACATATGCACATACATACACATATGCACAAACAAACACAAATACATACGTGGGGGCATCCACGTATACCAATATAAATACATCCAAGGGGGCTACATACACGCGCATGAACATACATAGTTGCGCACCAGCTTACATACTCGAGCACAAACATACAAGCATACATATCCACATACAAACATACATACTCATACACACATACATAAGCACTAATCTACATGCATATGCGTATACACATACAAATAAACATATAATACCACGTATATACACTCATTCACAGGCATACAGCCATATACCCATTTACATTCGCATATATATATATATAACAAGTAAACGTGCGTATACATACACATTAGCATACAGTCATATATACACACAAAAAATATACATAGAGAAATACTCATTCGCATATGTATATCGAAACATAGGTAAACCCACAAATAAATGCATTCTTATAAATGCATATGCATACATACGTAAATAAATATGCTGTTGTAGATGAGGATATATGAATATTTAAATATACATCTTTTATCCCTATCAGTACATCATTACTCATAAAGAAATACATATTTAGACGTATTAAGACATATGCGCATACGTTTTATAAACATATGCACATACAAATATTCACATATGAATATCTTAATTTTGAAGGTTGAATTTGATTTTCAAAAGCCTTTATTTGGTTTGCAAAAGGTTTAATTTGACTTGCCATATCTGTAGTACAACTCGGATATCTTTTGAATATTGCATGTTATAATTTATATTATTATAACTTTATTCTTTCATTAAAGCTGCTTTAAGATAGTTTAAAAGAAAATGAATTGAAATGAAAATTGAAGTTTCAGCTTCAAATTCATACAAAAAACAAATATAAATTGCAATGCAATTAGTACAACTAATTCGTAAAAAAAATATATTAATTTTTCAAAATATTTTAGAAAAATGTTAAATGAAATGTAAAGAAAGTGTTTTAGGACTAAAAGTAACCCCAAATTCAAAATGGAGCATTTAAATAAAATAACATTTAAAAAAAAACACTTCTTTTTCAATTCCTACTATTAGGGTCACACTCTCCCCTATATATATCTTGTTCAAATTTTCAATCGTTAATAAAATACTTTTTATTCATCCACTCAAGTTCAAATACATTTTTGAACTTGTAGTGGATGACACTGATGTTAATACAGTTTTTCAAATATTAATTCAGTAATTAAATTTAAATTAATTAATTTTAGTTTTTAGATTTAAGTTGCATGTATCTAATAATAGATGGCGCCAGATATAAGAGCAAAATTTCTACTTTTATTTGTAAGGACTTTTCTGCAATAGAGTGAAAAAAAAAAATAGAATTGACTTTAAGATGTTTTTATATATATTACTTGTTTTTGTTGATTATGAACCATATGCACCGAAAACAGTTTCTTTAATATAGCCATTTTGAATTTTTACCATTTTATACGCCAAATTTTCTCGAAATTTGTTTGAATAATAAATTTATGGTAGTAATAAACTTAAATGATGCTTAAATGCTTAATGACCTTGTAATATTTATAAATTTTACATAAATTGTGTCTTTGTAAATTAGCGTAATAAATGGTGCATATAAAAAGGTTTTAAATGTATTAAAAATCTTCCCCTTTTTCTGTCTCCACAATAACCACTTAATGAATTTAATCCCAAAAGTAGTATTCGTTTCAAATTTATATACATGACTCCACTTTATTTTCAAAGAGGAATTTTGTTAAATTAATTTAATTCATTATACAAAATATGGTTTTCTTGAAAAAGGATAGTAAATATACAATTTTCAACTATTTATAAACCAAATTCAGTGATGAAGAAATTTTCAATTTAAATCACTATTAATTTGATATTTTGAACACATATATATATATATAGCTGAGCATTGATGGACAATGTAGAGCGGATATTTCGATTCATGAGGACTTTGCTGGAACTGATTTGTGTGGCGTATGGAAGAAACAAGGTGAAACACGCTGACTGATACTTTACACGCTATTACAATAGCCATCGTGTCTAATTGTTTCTGAAAACAGTAGCTGTAATGGTTGCTGGTAGCGGATCCAAACTTCAACTCGCCTGCGTAAATGCCTATATTACCACTTGGCCATTATTTGGGCAAGGTTTGCAAAGAATAAGTTTAAGAGTATAAGTTTGCAAAAGGAGGACATGCAATAATAAGCTTAACGAATCCTTACATCATGAACAACGAAAGCGTTTTTTTCATATTATTAAAGTTTATTGAATAGATATATGCAAAAAAACGATGCACAGAAAAATTAAAATACAAAGTACAAACACAATTTTTACAAAAAAAAAAAAAAAAAATAATAATAATATGACTATGCTGATTTAAATTTTGTTTACATTTTTATTTTCTTACATTCTTCTGATTACATATACATCGGACTTACATGAGACATTTGTAGGAAGATTTCTAATAATATTTCAAGGCTAAAGAAAAAATGAGATTGGTAGGTAGGTAGAACAGACGGATATTTAATGTATGGAATTTTTGAAATCCCATTACTTTTCCATAAAAAATACATTTAAGCATGAAATTAAATGTGCTCACGTTTCAATTAATTTCTCACAAATAAAACCGATTATAATTTTTTTAAATTTACGTTATTTTTATTTTTATTTTATGTATTATTTTTTTATGTATCGTTAATCTATAGAAGTTTTCCTTTCACGGGTGTTTTTATTTTAAATACATTGCAAAAGCTTTTTAAAATAGTATCAGAGAAATTTATAAGGACTAGTTTATTTCCTAGTTACTGCATTGTTTCAAATATATTTTCACATTACAAATGTCATGTTCTAAGTTCGTTAAATTTTAAAAAAAGCTATTACTTTATTAGCATGTAGACTCTATTGTAAATCCTTAACACACGTAAATTTGTGTATCATATTCGCTATTTATTATTCAGTTAGTACGAGTAACTGTTAACAACATTCTTTCAATATAAATGTTCTTAAAAAAGAATCTGTACATAATAAAAATATTAAAAAAATCACAGAAACATAAATTATATATAATATATCATATATATACATTTCATTTCTTTGGTAGCTCCTCTCACTATAGATACTCGCAGCATGCGAGAAATATACTATCTCCGAATAACCAAGAGTTTGTAGGTAATTGACAATTTCTTCTAATATATATATATATATATATATATATTAGAAGATTTCATTTCTTCTAATATATATATATATATATATTAGAAGAAATGGTCACTTGGCAAAACTCTTATCCGGAATGGAGAGCATATTTCTCAACCTTCAAAGCATCTGAAGTACCTTTTTATTGCCGGCTTGGAAGTGAGTCCTTCCACTAACCTATAATTATCTGTCTTTAAATGTGTTTAAATATTGTATATGTGTGGTGTTTGCGCATGTGCTAATAAAGCTGTGAGTTCTCAACATATCTCAACCCAACCACAGCCAGTTACAATCTGATTGCTCAACCTGCACTTAAATGCCATTATAATATTTAAGGGGTTTTGCCTGCGGCTAAACATCGATGATTTTCCTTTTTCCAAGTGTTTCAAAAATCCTTTTAATGCTATAACGCTGGCGAACATTTGACTAATGGCCCATTGCGCATCCTATTTAGGCGAAAACAGGTCGAACCCCTTGCTACATCCTTTGATCAGTGGCTTGGCAAAAAACGAGGGCAACGAGTGAACAAAAATTTGACAAAGAGTGTAATAAAAAAAATAAGTAATACATTGCATCCTTACATGGCATGCATAAGCACATACACACTACTTTTTACATTAAACAATAAATATGAAGTGTTACGTGATAGTTTTTTTTTTTAAAACATGAAAACACCGATGATAAATCTTAGTCACTCATTTTCTGTAAATGAAATATATTTTTTCTTAAAAACCAACCAAAATAGTTTCTTATGTAACAGATAATGCAAACCACGGAAAAAAACATTTAAACCAAACTAAAACGCCTTTATATCGCCATCTTGATTTTTTTAATGCTTGTAAACAGAGATACAAGACATTGCAATTTAAAGAAATTTAATTGCATTTTTTTTTAAAGAAAAATCCAAAACACAATAAAGAAAGAGCAATTATTCGATAAAGATTTTTTCAAATAATTATGAATGATACCAAGTATAATATGAATAATTAGGTTTTTTTCCATAACACAACAATCCTACAAGCCTTATTTCTTTATCTCACGATTCCACAGCAATACGT